>JASTWP010000411.1:0-156145 GCA_030770255.1 Temnothorax ravouxi
AACGATTCTGTCAGCATATTTCATCGGTTAAGCCCTTCACGAGTCGAAAATAATTAATGGCTCCATGGCTGAAATTAACCTCGACCTTGAAACCTTAAAAGTTATGTGTCCTTCGGATATCGATATAGCTTGTTACAATAGTTCTTTTAATTTTATTGTAAGCGGACCAACGAATTCTATAAAAACATTCCTCACCAAATTGCAGGTATATATTAATGATTATAAACAAATATAATCTTTCTTCTATCTAGTTTCTAGGTATAATTGTTTTGTTAAAACAAGCAATTAATAATACTTATGATTTTATTCATTCTTTTAGGCGAATAGTATATCTATAAAAGAAATTTCTTGTGGTTATATACCTTTCCATAGTCGTTACATCAAACCTGCTGTAGAATGTTTTGAACGTAAAGGTGTAGTATTGTAGTACCAATACTATACCTCCAATACTATACCTTTATGTTCAAAACGTTATACAAATCACTTGATGTCTTCGGTGTTATTCGCAAAGACGATACGTTCAGTTCCAAAAGATACAGTGACGATTGAAATATTTTCTCAGAATATTCTTCAACACATTTTAAACAATTATTTATACTCTACAGTAACAAACGTAGCGCTATATGAACGAACCAATCATAATAATTCTTTGTAGTGCAATTTTGTCTAAAAAAAATCCTTTCTAAAAAAGGCATGTTAAATCGATACTCGCATCTCTCGAAGTCTTCTCGAAAGTCTCGAATTGCTTTGTTGGCTTTTTTCCGCGATGATGATTGATTCTGTTGCTGGACTCAGTAACCGAGCGCATTCGCAATCTCGCTGTACTTCCGCGGTTCCGCGATTGTCGAAATGCGTTGTCGCACATTCCTAAGCATCTCGCAATATTGACGCGGAAGCTTGATGAACTTCTGCGGTTCCGCGAATGTCGAAATGCATTGTCGCACATTCTTATGCATCTCGCAATAGTTCGATTGACGCGGAAGCTTGATGAACTTCCGCGTCCGCGTCGCGTCGGCGTAAATTGAGGAGTCTTTCGAAAGACAATTTCCTCGAGATGTTTCGAAAGACTATTCTATAAATTTATTATTAATTATTAATTATCCGTTGTAATTTTAGATTACAACAATGCGATGGAAAGATATTTTTTATATCTGGGAAATAATTGCATTATTAAAAAACCAAGAATACATCAATACACCAGTTGTATTATATAATTTTCCCATAGCAAAAAATAAATTTTTTTCGTTAATAATATGGCCCGTAAAATATGCCATTTCTTCAGCAGTTTTATTAATAAAAGGATAAAGAATTTTACTTTATATACCCCAAGGGGCCTTAAAGGGCGTTTTGAAGGGACGTACCCAACCCTAACCTCCATTTCATCCACTACCTTACTGTTTTCTTCTTTGGACCAACAGTTTAATGTCTCTTCCGAAAGACGGAGCCCAGTTTTCTCCGCATCTTGCACGGGGGAGCGCGGTTTTTTCGGAAAAAAACTTTTCCATGATTTATGGCTCTAGTGGACTCAAACCTGGTTCCTCAGATTACGAGCCTGGCGCTCTACCACTAGACCACACCGCCGCCCTGCAGTTTTATTAATATTTACAACTATTTCGTAGTATGGGAATCCGTATGGTCAAAATGATCTTTCTTCATCGTATAATGTAAGTGGTGATCGTGGGTTCTTTTTTTTCTTTTTTATTAATACGTATATTACAATGATTACTATGGCTAATGTAATTATACCGCTCGCTGTCATTGGGTATACGAATTGTTTTCGGACGTAAAAATTTCGGTCGTCGTCCTCTAGGTCAGTATTCATTTTTTGTATTTGTGTTTTTAATTCTGTCAATTCAGCTCGATGCTGAGTCAAATCGTCTGTTGTCTCGTTCCGTAATTTGATCCTTTTATTGTCATATATAAGTGAAATATTTACTTCGGGTAAATATGTCTCTATGTCTGTCTCGTATATTGTCTCTTCAGCTTGTACTGTCATATCGGTTGTCATTAGTTTACATTTTTTGTCCAGCGTAATTTTGCCAGTGTTGTTGATTATCTGCTTCTCCTCGTGCTCATTACATTGTATAAGTATTGGCTGTTCAGTTACTGTTGAATATAGCCAATCGTGTGGTCGTCGTAATGAAATCCACTTTGTTCGTGTTGTAACAGTGTGTCTGAATTTACACATTTTGTAATAATGTTGCTGTTGAACATACATTTGTATCTCGCACGGTGCGTTTTCATCTATACGGTATACTGGTGTATTTTGTGTGCATACGTACTGTAGATTTGTAGAGGTACATTTTGTCAGATAATCTTCATCTAAGAGCATTTCTTTGTCTACTGCTATCATTTTATTGTCGACTCTTACTGATGTGAGTATATTCTTGCGCGTGAGCACAGGAAATTCAATAACGCTCATTATATCGTAGAGTGGTGGTGTGATTAGGGGAAAGAGTAAGACGGTGTATATTTGATTATTTTTGTAGAATGCCTTTATTGTCGTGTGTTTTTCAATCGTAAACCAGTCTTCAAGGTGGACTCTAAACGGGAAATATGATCCCGGTGGCAATTGCTGACTTGCTTCTTTCTCAACTGCCAGGTGATATCCTCTACTGGCATTAATTTCGAATGCATTGTTCCTTTTCTTATGCATGCCAAATATTCAAGTATGTTCTCGACGTCGCGGATTAAATCTGTGATTACCGCTATGCCAATTTCAAAATGTTCTTTTATTTCGTCCTTATTAAGATAATTTGTGACTCGTTTTTCTAATAGGTTACGATTTCGTTCTATTATGCTTTCTAATTTCTCTATATGCCCTATGGTGGCATTCATAACCTTGATCTGATTCTGCATTACGTGGTGTAACGTTTGTTGATTGTTTCCCAACAGTTGTATAACTGCTCGTTGATGCGCTTTTCATCGTTTGCATCCATCGTTTTGAACAGTGATTTTGCTATTGAGCCCATTTCGTCCACTAATCCCCTCCTTGAATCTGTCGACGTTTTATATATTGTGTTGATCTGCGTGAGGATTTTTGTTAAATATTCTAATTCTCTTCTTGCGATATTTTCAAAGGTGAGGCACGTTTCCTTATGCAGTAATTTTAAAATCTTATTATCGCATGTAATCTTTGCTTCCTGTAAATATTTTTCAATTTGCTCGTGCCTTCGATTTAACGTTGTTAAATCAAATTTAATGACTAACTTCCTCGTCTTCCGGGAGTAGTGCATTCTTCCAAGCTTCTCGTAATACATCCCTGGGTTATATTCGAATTGTTGGATTTTGTAATGTGGTTCCGTTTTTTCTGCTCGGGCTAATGCTTGCCCTCTCCAGCACGCGAGTATTCTGCAACAGAGATATTCTGTTTCAGAGTGTTTCTCTCTCTCTCTTTCTTTTTTTGTTATTCTTCTATAAAAAGTTTCAATTTATTTACATGTAGGCGCATTATTTTTCTTCCTTTCTTTATAGTATAATTAACGTCTGAATTCTTTTCAATAATTATGTACGGTCCTGTCCATAAGGATTCAAGTTTCTTTGAACGTCCTCGTCGTAACGTTTCGTCGTACATAAGTACCTTGTCACCTACACGAAAACTTGTTTCTTTAGTCTTCGTATCATACTGTTTTTTCGCTTTAATCTTTTCCTCTTGAACGTGTTCCCTGGCAACTTTGTTGGTCGCTCTTAATCTTTCCCGTAACTCTTGTGTATAATCATCATAGTTATACGTGAGTTTAGGCGGTTTTGTCAGTGCTGTCGGTAATTCAGCTTGATGACCGTATACTAACTCAAACGGTGTATACCCCGTCGCTGTGTGTGGCGTTGTATTATATGCAAATATCGCAAACGGTATCCACTTATCCCAATCCGTTTGGTCCTCATTTATATAGTGTCGCAGGTATTCTGCTAGTGTTCGGTGGGATCTTTCGAGTGCTCCGTTGCTTTCTGGATGATACGCGGTAGTTTGAATTTTGTTTATCCTTAAGAGTTTACAGATGTTTTTGAATACTTCACTCAAAAAATTCGTGCCTTGGTCGGTCAGAATTTTTTCTGGAATTTTATGCTCTAAGACAATTTTTGTCACAAATTGCTTACTTCTTCTTCATTTTTATCCGTAATTGCCTCTATTATAGTCTCGCTGCGAGGCTGTAATGTGACCTTTCCATACGGGTACAATTTGAAAGTTTCCTTTTTATTTTTAATTGCATTTGCTCGTAATCGCAAGATGCGGCGTGTTTCCGTAGGAAATCTATTCTTAGGATTCCATCGTATTCTATGGCCATGTCCTCTCCTACCACGTAAAATGCGTGTTTAATTTTTAATTTATTTGTTTCAATGGTCGCATACACTTTTCCGAGTGTGTGTATTTTGTGTCCCGTAATTCCGGTGAGAGCTATGCGATCTTCATAAACTGGGGCGTCGTCTTTTAACGCGTTTAGCTTTATTAATGAAATTGTTGAACCAGAGTCATATAGCATATTCGATGCTCCAGATTTTACCTCTCGTATAGGTAATCTTGTTAATAACAGTTCTGGCTTCGTACGGCCGTGTGGCACACTTTTGATATGTGTAACCCGATATTCTGAGGCAGGTCGTGGTTGTTTTCCTCTCGCCTCCTCTTGCTCGTCGTCGCTGCTCGCTGAGTCAGCATTCTTCCTTCGGTTCGGCACTTTCGATTGTTGTCTTTTTTCGTTTTCTTTAGATTTATTGGTGTTGGGGGTGTAGTTTCGCCCTTTTAATGTCCAACACTCATCTCGGCTATGCCCCGATTTTTTGCAATAATTGCAATATTTCTGCAATGCATTTACTTGTGCAGGTTTGCTAGGTTTAGGTAATGCGTTTCCTTGGCTTCGGCATTTCCGTCCATAATGACCAGTTTTTCCGCATTTAAAACATTGTACGCTCTGATTTTGGGGCTGTCTCGTATATCCTGGCTCATTTTTGTATGGCGAGGCGCCCGTTTTTGTCGCGGTCGGCCCTATGAGCTTTTCTTCCGCGCTCGCTCCCGTTATGGCTTCTTGTAACGTCGCATATCGTTGCGAACGTACAAGTATTTTTAATTCGTCGCGCAATCCTATTTGGAAATTAATTAAAGCTTGTTTTTGTATCGTTTGCTGGATCGCGCGTTTAAACATACTGGAGTGATCTTCTCCTTCTATCATAGCGTCATATAGCTTCATGGCTAGTAGATCGACTCGTTGCCCGAAAGCATGTGCGCTTTCGTTTGGCTTTTGCTTGAGCGTATTAAACTCAATCTGTAAATGGGTAGTGCTCTGCTTGGCTTGATAGCAATCTTCTAGTTGTTGCTTTAATTGAGCGAATGTCTGTATATCTCGCGTCTCAAAATCTTGCATTGCCTTTCCTTTTAATTTTGTATATAAAATCGCTTGTACTAATGATTCTTCGCCTGTAGGCTGTATATTATGTACCGCATATGTGCACGCATTTATAAATGCTTGTAATTTTTGTCGCGATGTCCCATCAAATTCGGGGATAATGCTTCGTGCTTCTTTTAATGTTATAGAATTCGGTATGGAACTACGCCGATTTCTCATATTGCGTTCCGTCCGTCCGTAATTCTCGCTTGAATATCTTTCGTTTCCGGCTCCTACTTGGTCGTCGTTTCGTGCACTATTTTTTAGTATTATCAACCGTTCTCGTAATTCGCGCGTTTCGTCACGCATTTCATTACGCGATTTTTCTTGCATTTTCTGCATTTCCCGTAATAAATTGTATATTTCTCTTACACGTCGTGCGTTCCCGTAGATAGAGGTGCGTACTGCGCGTCAGATTGTGACTGTGCCATTTCAATTTCCTTAACTTGCGCTTGTGGCTGATTTGTGTGAGTGCGTTCTTCTAATAGAGGATTTTCCGTTCGCGTCTCTTTGCCGTTTTCCCGATAGTATTCGCTAGGGTCGAATGTATCGCTCTCGTAGGAGGTTAATGAAAATTCTCGCCGCAAAGATACTCTGCTAGGCGTTCGGCTAACGTATGGTCTGTTTCTACGCGGTTTTTCGTCCGTCCGGTCAATGGGGTCGTTTGAGAATAAGCTCTCGTCAATATCGCCAAACGGAAACTCGCGCTCAGTAACAACGTTTTTCGGTAACTCGGTTTCGCTGTCCGAGTGTCGCGTTTCTAATGCTACACGAACGTTATCTAAAGTTATTTGTGTCGTCGCGCGCGGACTAGTTATCCGTGGTGAAAATTCGTTGATTAACGCATTGGCTATTGGCGTTCGGGGAGGACTATTTTCTCCCGACATTCACGCGTAATACAATGTTAAATTTTCTCGACTTACATTAGAAGTACAGTTCGCATGGTCGCTCGCAGGCTCCGTTGGTTGCGGCTGGTTTTGGTGTGGAGTTGCTAGTTGTCGAACACGGTGGCTGCTTCTGCGTTGTTTGCTGCTTGGCGTTGTCCTGCGTTGGCGTTGTCCGCTGCTTTGCGTTGTCCGCTGCTTTGGCGTTGTCCGCTGCTTCGCGTTGTCCGCTGCTTTGGCGTTGTCCGCTGCTTCGCGTTGTCCGCTGGTCCTCTAGATGATTGCACTTGGCCTTGGGTGTTGGCCTTTTATTTTCCTTTCGCCCTTTGTTCCTTGAGGATGCCTAGATCGATCCCTTTTGGCTCTGTACCGCGGTTGATACCTTGGTCACTCTGTACCTTGGTTATCTCCACCGGTCGATCTGATTCTTAGGCAGGCTTGCTGTTGTTTTTCCTAGTTGTCCTGGTGCTTCGGTCAATCCCACCGCTGCCACCAAATTATGTTATGCCGCGTCGCCGCGGCGCTAGTTGGTGACGGCTTACGGCAAAACGTTATTATTTTCGGGATCTCTTGACCTGACGAGTTGGAACTCGGTAGGCACAAGCGGGCAGACTAGGAAGAGCTCAGGTTTGTAGAAGGAACAGGGTGTAGGCGTCGTCAAATAAACTTCACTTTGTTTCACTTTATATTGGAGCTTTATTTCAACGCTCCTTTTACACTCACTAACTTACACTTGTATTTGCTTTTCACAATTATTATTATTCGCACGCGCTTCGTTATAGTATAAACCTTCGCGACACGACTTGCGAGAACGGTCACGGGCAGAGTCTCCGGTGTTATACTCTCCGCCGCGGCTTCTTCGACGGTCCCTTATATTAGTTGGGATTATGCCCTGTTGGCGCTTTTCCGCCGGGTTCGATGGTCCCCCGAATGAGGTCGGTCAGTAACCGAGCGCATTCGCAATCTCGCTGTAGTTCCGCGGTTCCGCGATTGTCGAAATGCGTTGTCGCACATTCCTAAGCATCTCGCAATATTGACGCGGAAGCTTGATGAACTTCTGCGGTTCCGCGAATGTCGAAATGCATTGTCGCACATTCTTATGCATCTCGCAATAGTTTGATTGACGCGGAAGCTTGATGAACTTCCGCGTCCGCGTCGGCGTAAATTGAGGAGTCTTTCGAAAGACAATTTCATCGAGATCTTTCGAAAGACTATTCTATAAATTTATTATTAATTATTAATTATCCGTTGTAATTTTAGATTACAACAATGCGATGGAAAGATATTTTTTATATCTGGGAAATGATCGCATTATTAAAAAACCAAGAATACATCAATACACCAGTTGTATTATATAATTTTCCCATAGCAGGAAATAAATTTTTTTCGTTAATAATATGGCCCGTAAAATATGCCATTTCTTCAGCAGTTGTAATAATATTTACAACTATTTCCCTTTTGTCAATTATTTTTTGGGGACAAAATTGCGCTACAAGGAAGTTCTCATCTGAATAATCCCATCTGAAAACGTCATTAGTAATTATTATATAATCTTCGTATAAACGAATTAATCGTGAAAATTACTTAATTCAAGATTTGATGCAAAATTGCAATAAATATTTCAAATCTTATGAAAGTGTTTTTTTTCAATAATTTATCCATTTGTGCCTAAACAAAAAATATGCATACCTTATGAGAGAAGAAATTATTGGGGTACCGCGGCTTACAGAGGAAATTCCACTGTCGGATAGAGATTTGCAATCTGTGGCTGCAATCCTGCGTTATAAAGTTTTCCGATTGATTCTAAAAGTATCTCAATACACCAGTTGTATCTGAGGACTATTTGACATTCGTAATCGGCGTCATAGGAAGGTTTCTGGGCAAGGTTAACAGCCTACCCGCGGTACAATAAAATAAATGCTCACAGTACTAGTAATAACCTTGACTTGTTGATGGAACAGGCTCCAGCTTATTCAAAGAAGAAGAAAAAGAAAAAGAAGGAAAATATTTAAAAACAAAAGTCAGTACTTACCCTGAAAAAACTAAGACTTTCGCAAATCACGCCGACTACTATAAAAAAAAAGAACATTATTTTAAAAAAAATTTAGATATGAAATAGTCGAAGAATCTTTAATAGAAAAAGAGTATTTTATGTGTGTACATTACATGTACTATGACAATTATTACAAATTGCATAAATATCAACTTCATAGCTTCGTGATGCATATATCCACCAAATTCTCATTCTGCAGGCTTCTCTTTTGATGAGTTTCGAGTACCATTGCTTGTGTCATACGATAACTGCAAGCGATTCTTTTATCATAATTATGTAGGCTCTTTAATTTTTCAATCTTCTAAATCTTTCATATACATTAGATTTATAATCTCTTACCTGGCAATTCAAAACATTCCGCACGCATGCTGTTGATAAACTATGAACATTGTTCTTATCGCTAACATTGCAATAGCCTCTATGACATAAGCCACATACGTGTGGAATAATAGATATCAAATAAAAGTATTTTTCCTGATCGACAAAATATTCGGCCATAAGCGGCAACGAAGGACGTGATCAAGTCCTGTTTTTAGAGAACAAGATATTGAAAATGTATGGACAAAATAAATATAAAGTTAAAGAAAGTACCATGGTCATGACAAGATCTAAAGAACGTTTAAAAATCAATTTACTTGATAAGTAAAGTTATTATAACTTCACTAATTAATGCAAATATAGTTGCGTGTAATAAAAGCAATTGTCTTACATAATAATACAACCGTGTAACGTTTCGCATAACTACCGTACTTTTCTATGATGCCGATTTCATTCTTGTCAAATAGTTCATTATAGATATGTTGCAGTTGCTCCAACAAACATTTTACCTGTCGTTTTAACAAGCTTTCATGTTGTTGCACGGAAGACATTATATTTATATTCTATTAAAATCTATATGTTGAAAATGTTTACTCATATGTACAAACAAAGTACATAATATATAAGAATCGTTTTATTTACGATCTCAGTATTAATACTAAATAAAATGTATTTAATTGCAAAAATAATGTACAACAATGCAGAAGACTGATAAGTAAATCCGATGTACACTTTAAAGTCAATAAAATATATTGCTACATATATTAAAACTTAATATTTTATTAATTAAAAATTACAAAAATGTACCTGAAATATAATGAAAGTTGCCAATTAAAATTCCAAAAAGTAAAATTAATTGAAGTCGAACGAATTTAGATTGCTGATAAGGCCATAGACCAACTACAAGTAATAGAAGCAGATTGAGTCTAATATGCAAACATATTCGATACACAGATAATTTCTTTATTGAGCATTGAAATGCAATTGACGGAAAGAAATTGATTTGCTTGTTTTTTGTTTACTTGTTGGTTGAGTTTTCTAAGTTTTCTTGTTTTCTTTTTTTTTTTAATTTTAATTTAACACAAATTGTCTAATTTAATGTACACGCAAAATATGACGATATACCACCGTACGTGTGATCAAAGTATATCTTATGAAACAATTTTTACTGGCTATTTACACCTTTTTTCTAAGAGAGGAGTGTGTGGTGCAATCTATTGATTTGAGTATGGCAGCAACGTAATAACAATAACAGATGTTTATTTCCCATAAAGAAATTCACTTCGTGAAGAAGACAGCGGACAGCGTGACAGCGGACTGCGCAGATGCGATTCCACCCCTTCCAGCGCGTTATACTGTAAAGTTCCTCATTCTAGTGCGTGCTGTCTTGAGTTACGGTTATGTCTTCGCAATGGTACAACTAGCACTTGAAATGTCGTCGTAACGGTCAATATATATTGTTGATAAATGTTACATATAATTGTTTCTTGAAAATATCTTTGATTCGAGTATATTTGTATTTCCTAAATGGTGTTTTCTTACTTTTGTTTGCTGATGAATATTCTATAGTTTTGTTTCTTTTTTTATTTAAATATTCAGCTGAGTTGCTTAATTTTATTGACATGCAGTGCATATAGTGAACGAAACACCACCGTGAGATCAACATATTTGGCCATTTACATTTTTATTCTAGAAGAGATGCACTGCAGTTAAGTGATCGATGTTTATGTGACAATAAAATAACAGATGTTTCCATCAGCAAGTGTTTTGTTGAGGGACTTGTGCGACAGTTGACGGTGCACGTGCGGTTCGACCCCTTCCAGCGTAATATACTTATTTTATTTTTACGTTCTTCTTTCTAGTGTGTGCTGTCTTAAGTTGACGTTTGATTCTTGAAGAAGAATCTTATCTCGATACCTCGACGTAATGATTATCAATATACATTGTTGGTAAATATCATGAAACTTTCAGTGAAAATATCTCTATTTTATGTACGTTTGTGTGTTTTCTAAATTTTATTTCCCAAAACCTTACATCCATATGTGTTCAACATGCCTTATATCTGTACGATATATTTTATTATATTTGCATTTCGGACTTCATATCGCAATATCTCCGTTCGTATAGGATACGTAGAGGAAAAATAAAAACACTTTCCTTACATAAATCGAACCCAAGCTATCGATTGAGCTTACTTAGAACTTAATTGATTTATAGCCAATTTCTTCACCGTCGAATAACTCTATCCTTCGGTTAACCGCGCACTCTTCATCTCTTTTTCTAAAGGGGCAGTTAGAAAGAAATGTGAAGAGTGAGATTAACCGAAGGATAAGTTATTCATCAATGGTGAAGAAATTGGCCTTTAGCCATTATTAATATCCGATAATCTCGGGTACTCGCAACTCTCGGGCTCAATCGCGTAGAACTACACGGGGCGATCTCGCTGTGCGCATACTTGGCGCGAGACACTATACCGTGTCCCTTGATATTATTTTTGTAACATTACTTGTGAACAAAGTTATAATTTTATAAATATAAACTTTTGCCACCTGTAGATAGTAATTAATATTTTCTTTACATTTTTTTTAACATATATTGTTCTCAAGTTATTTATCGTGCAAATATTAATTAATTTATGAGAAACTCTTTTATATGAAATAATTAGATATTGAACATATATCATATTAAATAGTATTCGAAATTAAATAATGTTTACATTTATTACGTTTTATATGAGAATAAAACTATAATGATAATTTTTGATGTAATTTAATAGTTAAATTAGCCAAAAAATTTATTGTATTTACAAAAAAGAACTTATTTTGTAACAACAATTAAACAAAACTTGAATAATGACGCATTTATATTATACACAACATTGTCATTTTTAAATTCTGTAGTTTTTATAATTTAAATTACCCCGATATTTTTATTTAACTAACGATTTTCTTTCGCGCAAATATTACAGAGAATATTATCTAAGAAAAAATCAATTACCTTAAAACATTTAACTTTGTGCAAGCTTTACTTAAATCACATTTTATTCTGTAAATTATAAATCTTATAGTCGATTTTTATTAGATAATATACTTTAATATTATCGTTGCATAGAATACATGAAGGTGAAATAAAACATTGATGCTTTTAATAACTGTAATAAAGTATGTCTTTTTACATTATCAGTAGAAGAGTAAATAGTCATTTTTAAAATACTGTATAAATCTAATTACTATTATCATGGCGAAACATTTTAAAGATGCCACGAATATCTGGCCGACATTTAAAGCAAAGACTTTGCTGCTTCTTCGTTAATATAAAGAGTATCAACTTTTGTGTGTGCACAGGGACTACATACCATCGAACATTGTATCTATAAAATGATGACAACAAATGAGAACAATTTTGTTTACTAACAAAATGATCAACTATATAATGCCTAAACATTTGCTGATATTTTAATTATTGTCAGTTTTAATTGCATACACCAAAAGAGAGAGAGAGAGAGAGAGAGAGAGAGATTGTCCACAAAAGTAAGCTGTTTGAAACATGCATCCAAACATGTGCTTTTTCAAATTATCACTCTTATTACTGCAAATGTATAAATACGTATCCTATGCGAAATTAGAGTTAAAACGTCGCGCAATGAGATGCTGTCAAAAGCGGCCAATAAAGAGTCAATAAAACTCTTCCTTCTCCCTCAATTAATTGAGGAAGATAATTATCATAATATATATATAAATCTAATATTTGTATAATTACTCATTATTTGATTTCACTACTCGAATACGTACGACCCAATTAATGATATATAATTATATGGACATTATATAAAACAATTTCTTAAGCTGCAATATATATGTATAGTTATTGTGATCCATAACTTCTTGTCCGGTATAGTTAGCTACTTAAGAACATATACATATAAAAGAATAACCGATCAAAAGCTGAAATAGGAATTCCTCTTTGTTTCCGAGCGACACACTCTGAAAAATCTGAAATATTATGGTTATAATCAATGTTCTAATTATATTTAATAATTATTTATTTTATATGCAAAAATAGGTTATTATAAATTTACAAATAAATAATACAAAAAATAATATTCATAATTTTTTTCTCTTTTCTCAAAAATTTTGGTTGATTAAAAATAAATTAACACTTGTTTTCAATAACTTTTGTAATTATTGATTATATTATTCTCTATCTGCCAAGTCTTTAAATATTATGAGATAATTTACAGAAGTTATTGAATATGTTTATAAAAATGTGAGAAAAAACTCACTGCAAAAAGATTGAGACTCAAAGAAATTACATTAATCACTATTAAGAAGAAAAAGAAACTCTTAAAGCTGGATATTCCTTGTAAATCATAATCTCGTTTGTACTGATATTTTGTACTGATATTTTCGAGCATTTTTATCGTCATCGCTTGCTCGATACGATAACTATAAATTAATTTTAGGCTATAAATACATAGTTTTCAGTAATTTGTTTGTACGGAGGCATTTGATGCAAAATAAGTTTTATTTTCAACTATATAACTTTTGTATTTTTTTGTAGATTTGTTTTTTACCTGGCAATTTTAAACAATCCGCAAGCGTGTATGAGATATCCTTTGAGTAATGTCCTTGTTGCTGCCACTGTAGTTGCCTTTATACATATGACTGCATTTGAATGTAACAAAACTATGTCGAAATATTTTTCTTGATTGATAAAATATTCAGTCATGAAATGCAGTACTCGACGTAAGGTAAACGTCCCGATTGCCGGACATGTACCTATATCCGGACACCTTTATTATTTATAAGTATAACGCGAATTAAAATCAAAGATAAAAGTATTTTTTCTTGTAGTTTGAGGTAGTTTGAAACTTTAGTTATAATAGCCAAACGTTTATTTTCATAAATTTATCTTTTTTTAAAGGTATCCAGGTATGTGTCCAGACAGATATGTGTCCAGGTATTGGTACATTTCGTCTGGTTAAGTGTCCGGGTATTGGTACCTTTACCTTAGCTGAGATCCATTTATATGCAAAACAATATCAAGAACTGGCGTCAAAATTGGCAACAAAATAACGATAAATAAACAGCACATGCAGAACACAAAAAGCATTTGAAAAAAGTTATTATACAAATTTTGCTTTTTTTAATGTCCCGAAGTATTATAAGTAATATATTTTAATTTTATGTGCTGTATAATTTTTTCCAGCATGACATTTTATGCAAATAATGACTGCAAAAAATTTTTACGTTTTAAACGTACTATTTAAAATGAAACGTGTATACTTTATATTCCGTATAGTAAAATATTCTTTGACTTTTTAAAATTATTTTTAAATTATATCTTTACATTTTAGAAATATGTCAATAATATATAAAAGTATTTAGTCTCAATACAGATCATTACTCTATAGGAGCACGCGTTGACTGTGAAAAAGTCAGTGATGGTTTGTGCACACGCACATTTTTTTCCTTTTATTGAATACTTTATAACTTACTACTTTCTTATAAATTGCATCATAAATTAGCTAATCTAGCATAAGCGTAGCAAAAATTAGGGAAAAATATTACTCTGAAATTGGAACATTAGCAATTGAACAATTTTACTGGAGAAGAGGTCGGCGATTAAGCGATCAATATATAATATGGGCAATTGAACGGATGTTCATTTCTCATAGAAATATACTTACGTATTCCCTGAGAGCCGCACAAACATTTCGCCAATTTACAGTAACGCAATAACATATATGTCTCTTCGTTGCATGATGCGTGCTCTCATAAGTTATGTTAAACCATTTAGAGAAATGGTAATCGCTTAGTCTTACATATCGCACCCCAAAAAGAATACTGTCACAACTCAAAAAATTTCGATTTTGAGTTAAGTATGCCATAAAAAGTATGCCTAATGTATTCCCCCTATACATGCTACAATAGTGTTACAAATCTATATGCAAAATTCGCTGTACGGGAACAGAAATATCGTTATTCTTTTAAACCGATTAAGTTGCAATCGTTGGATGAATAGTGTCATATAAGTGAATTGACAAGTGAATCACGGTAGATGTCTTCAAAAAAATAGCATAAGTTTTCATTATAACACAATGTCGTAATTGCAATAGCGTTTAGTTGTCTCACAATTCAATAAAAAGCAGTTGAATTATTTGTTTTTCCTCTCTCCCAAAAATTATGAATTTTTGAGTTGTGACATTGTTTTTTTTATGTATATAATATTGATATATCAATTATTAATATATTATTGCTAACTTACTGTAAACATCACCGTCTTTTAAACACCCTTATATTTTCTTAGAATTAAAAGAGTTCTTACAATTTTATCGAGATTATCAGTCAATACAACTTTTTAGATTATAGTATGTAATTTGTTTTAGTGTGCTAATTAGTTTCTTTACTATCATTATTGCACTACACTATATCAATTGATTTGCTTTACATCAATTCTGCATCGAATGAAGAACGGTGAAATACGACACTGCCGTGCTCAGTAACTATAATAACACATAACTTTTTATTTTTATCTATCTATAAAATATATTTTACATTTAACATTATTTTGAAAGATATTCTTCTTACCGTAGCAGCACCTTCTAACGATCCCACGAATAGTCCAGCAATATTCATAGTGAACGCCTTGGTACCTCTTTGCAAGAGAAACAGGATCATTTTTTGTATTTGCAACGGAGTAACGTACCACTGGACATTGTATCTACATTATGATAAAATAAATAATGATTGAGAAATATAAAAGAAATCTGCCAATTTTGATACACGTTAAGACTCCTACTGGCTTGATTGCCAAGTCTATGTTGACAGTACAAACAGTGTTACACGTTGCAAAATTGTGAACTGAAAAGCGTAAAGCTAAACTATTCTTTCGACGTACAACGTTATTTTTCGTTTTAGTGCAGTGTTTTTATATTTAAAAAATATGTCGTAGTGTTAAGTATAGGTACCAAAGACTCCTGTTTATAATATGTGAAAGTAAATATTTATTTCAATTTGTCAGCTATCGGCTAAGGATGGCTTGTTTTCGTTCTTAATTAAGTACAATTCAATTCGACATGTAGATTTCGCTAACAAAAGGGGAGTTTTTGGTATATTCTATCGATTACAAACACGCTATCTTATTGAAAAACATTTTTATTTTAATATACGTCGTAAGAATTTTCATGATACACCTATTTTTCTCGCTTTTGATGTCATCAATTTAAGATGGCTGCAGTGAGTGAACAGAGGCCTTAACTGTATTTTTTTATTGCATTGATTGATATAAATGCGCATGTAATTATATTACATAAATATTATCCTTACACGCTGGTAAATACATCATTATTGTGATTCGTAATTTCCTGTGCGAGATAGTTTGCTGCAAACATGTAACAAAAATGGATGATGAAAAATATTAATCGTAACGAAAGTTCTTTAACGTCACAGCTAAGGGATACCATCTGAAAAATCTAAAGTACAAGTGCATCTTAATGATTGTCGTAAAACTAAATGAATAACGTTGAACAAAATAATAATGAATTAGAACTCTTGATAGAAATTTGATAATAATTGGTCTCGTTACTGTTACTAAATATATATTATTAAAAGAAGACGATACGTACTCGAAGAAAATTCAGACTCGCGCAAATCACCCCGACTATTATCAACAAGGAGAACATTACTTTAAATCTAGATATTGTCGATTCGGAGAATCTTCAAAAGAAAGAAAACATTATTCTATACGTGATATTATCGATTATTATAAATGTTGTATAATTACTGTTGTATGAACACCAACTTCATAGCTTTGCGATGCATATCCATGGCATAAATTAATCCCTTATAAATTAAATTCTCATTCAAGCTGTTTTTTTGCAGAATTTCAATTGTTATTGCTTGTTTAACGCGATAACTGCAAGCGATTTATTTGCCATAACTATATGGTCTCTTCAAATTTACGATAGAGTTTTCTTATATTTGATTTTATATTTATATTTTTACCTGGCAATTCGAAACATTCCACATGCATACTGTAAGTAAACTATGAACATTGTTCCTGTCGCTAACATTACACCAACCCCTATGGTAAAGGCCGTGTTTGTATGCAAGCTAATCAAATAGAAATACTTTTCTTGGTCGACAAAGTATTCTGTTACAAACAGTGGTAAAATATGTGGTCGAGTTTCATTCATAGGCAGTAAGATGTCAAAAATGAGCGGCCAAATTGGATATAATAATAAAGCAAATACGAGCAATATAGCAAGCACTGAAAAATGTTTAAAAATTAATTCTTTCGAAATCCTAGGAAAATCCATTATAAAATCGCTGGTTAAGTCTTCAAATATAACAAACAATTCGCGTTTAACAGAAATCGAAAGCAGTTATCTCACATGTAAATATAACCGTGTAACGTTTTGCACCGCTGGCGTACTGTTTCATGATGTTGATTTCACGTTTATCAGTTAGTTCGTTACAAATATGCTGCAGTTGCTCCAGCAAACACTTTATCTGTTGTTTTAATAATATGGCATGCCCTTTTTTTTAATCATGTTGGAAAAATATTATCGTATTTATATTATATTAAAAATTTTATCTTTCGGAAATATTTATTCACATACACACGTGATTATAAATATATAATACATAATATACAGGATGTTAGTCGAGAAATTGCTGAAACTAAATTTTATAATGAGTAAACAGAATAGAATAAATTGAAACTCTGGAATCCCATTATTTGCGCAAGTGCGTTTCATATGTCCCATGTAGTGTGAGAGTTTTTATTTTTAAATGTAGAAAAAGACATAAAAATGAAAAAGAATCTGGTTGATAGCAGGATTCAGCGATATACATATAATCATGAAGTTTTAAGATAGCGAAAGCATAGTTATATTTATTAATGTTAGATAGTGTTTATTTAAGTTTAAAATTTTGGAAGAGCGTTTCGATTATTGTGTCAGTTCAAATAATTATTTTGAATAAATCTTTGAGCTATGCAATCAGTCGAATAGTTGGCCATTCTTATACATAATTAATATACATATTTATACTTACAAATATACATACATATATATATATATATATATATATATATATATATATATATGTAGGTCCAGAGGTATGTTCCGGGACTGTTTACGTTTTTTGAAATGTACAGTCCTGGAATATAACGCATATAATGTAATCAGATTCAAAAAACTGTCCCGAAAATTGCCGTAAGACATGAATTTTTTCCAGGACAGTCCTGGAAACTACCAAATGTCCCGGAATATATTGATGTAAAAAATAAAAGTCCCGGAACATACTTCCGGACCTATATATATATATACATACATAGGAAAGTCACCTATTATGAGACAAGATTCTAATATGAGATATGTTAAGCTAAAAGGCCCTATATAGGCCTCATCTGTTGATCCCACCATGCAAAAACCCCGCCATCTCATATAATAGGAGACTTTCTTCTATATATATATATATATATATATATATCTCATATCTCACAATCATATAATATTTTATTATTGTGTTCTAAAGGTAAAATAGAGTAAAAAATTCTAATTCAAAAATTTTGAGGCTGCAATAGTTTTTGAGTTACGAGCGATGAAAGTTTTTCAATGATATCACGTAAAACTTACTCGCTCAGTCCAGTAACTACATATACACCAACACGGGGATTTTTCATGTGTCATTAATTTTCTCAAGTCAGGTGATATTGATTTTTACTGCAAAGCTGATTTTATTTTGTCATTTCCTGTGCGTGTGTATTACGGCTACATTGTACGTTATGGCGATAGGCTAATATTAACAAATTATAAATCTTATAAGAAAAACATTTAATTCTAATAGATAATTTAATTAAATAATTGATTATTAATAATACATATTAATAATAATAAATAAAATTATTAATATTAATATTAAATAATATAAATATTAATAAAAATAATTATAAATATTATTATTATTACTAGAAGAAGTGAAGTGAAGTAAAGTGAAGTGTATACGTAAAGGGGAGACAGGGGCAAAGTCGGCCATATTTTTTCGGTGCCAATTTTTATCAACAAAATAAATCATTTTAGTGAAGTATAGTATACCAATGTAAAAAGTAAACTGTTGGCTACAAAATTTATATAAACATTTTTGGTCTACGTCGCTTTGTTCAACCGGTATAGAGTAAAAACGACAAAGGTGCACAAATCGAAAAGTCAAAATTCCCGGAGCGGAGTCGTGTCTTCATTCTCGAACTGGATTTTGAAGAACGATATATAAGTTTGATCATAAAAATTAATAGAATACACTTTATTCATTGTTTTTTAGTAGAAAAATGAAAAGCAAAAAGTAATTTCAAGAAAATCAATTTTATTTCTCGCTAACAGTTAAAGCATGTGAAAACACGGAGTCTGACGAGCGCACGCACTCGTTGTGTGCCTTACGCCTGTACGAAATGTACTGTTTTTCATCGGCTCTGTTTTCTATTATCTCCGAGCATACGCAGCACATATTATTTAGCTTTCTTGACTTTGTTTTAGCTTGGTCACGACTTCGCCCTGAACACAAGTTTTAGGTTTGGTCGCTTATAAAATAATAGAAATCAATAAAAATAAAAAAAAACTGCACTAGATTCGTGTTCACAGCATGCATTAGGTACTCTTTAGAATAACTTATTTTGAGATTCGGAGAGACAATAATACTTAAGATATATATTACAAACTTTCGACGCGGAAGAAATTTTACTTTTGACCTGCGAAAACACGTTTGCTTCGATAGGAATCACAACATGGCACGTAAACTCACTGAACTCCGTTGGTCGCGTATACCATATAGGTAAGCCGCGTTTACAGTATCAATGGCGAGTTCACACAACATACAGGTTTCGAGATAATTGCAAAATGTATTTGATTTATTTTATTCTGTTTACTCAAAATTACATCTATTTAATTTTAGCAATTTCCAATCGTCACCTTGTATGTTTTACTTACGACTTCAAGGTTAATACTAAATAAAATGTATTTAATCACAAAAGTAATAGAAAATAATGCGGAAGAAAGAACATTGATAAGAAGATCCGGAGTACATTGTGAAGTCAGAAACGTTGTGAGCTGCAAAAAGATATTTTTTATTTACCGAAATTTCCATTAAAATTACTATTTTCTTATGCAATTAAAAAAGGACCCCAAGTCATTAATTGATTGTTTTTTAATATGTAATAATTTAAATTAGAAATCTATTTAAATAATCAAAGTATAAAATTATAAATTTTGTTTTTTTTATGTAATACACACATGCGCGTGCGTATTATAATATTGATGTGTAACACAACATTAAATTTGAGTGATATAATGGTTTTAATATATGTGAAATTGCAAAGTCAATTGCTAAAAATAATTTTTTTTATTTTTTAATTAAAGTCCCATATCATGGAATTAAAACTCTCTCTCTCTCTCTCTCTCTCTCTCTCTCTCTCTCTCTCTCTCTCTCTCTCTCTCTCTCTCTCTCTCTCTCTCTCTCTCTCTCTCTCTCTTTCTCTCTCTCTATTTACGTACCTGAAATAAAATAAATGTTGCCAAAACACTAAGAAACAAAACTAATTGGAATTGAACGAGTTTAGATTGCTGATAAGGCCATAGACCAAATGTAAGTAGTAGATGCCGATTGAGACTAATATGTAAAGAATTTATACAGATCATTTCTCCACGAGCAAATACATACATGTAACAGCGAAAGGATCGATGTGCCTATTTTTCTCTTTCGACTAGTTTGCAGTTGGGTATTCCCTTATTTATTTAGTTTAAATTTTAATGTAAATTGCCCAATTTAATGCGATGTAAAATGCAACAAAATGTTACCGTGAGATCGGAACATTCGCATTTTAGCAACGTCGCGCGAGACCTGGGAATAGGTCGACGATTAAGCGATCAATGTAATTGAAGGTAATGCGATGTAAAATGCAATAAATTGTTACCGTGAGATCGGAATATTCGCATTTTAGCAACGTCGCGCGGGACCTGATGGGAATAGGTTGACGATTAAGCGATCAATGTAATTGAAGGTAATTGAACGTTTATTTCTGAGGAAAAAAAAATACTTTTCTAAATGTATCTCCTGACAAAGAATCGCGCATGCGTATTTTCAGTAGCGCTTCTTGTCGTGTTTCATTCGTTTCGTAGTGCGTAAACTCATAAGTTACATTTTGATTTTAGAGGAAACGATCAGTTATACATATCGATATATTGGCCAGTAATTTATTATTATTATTATTATTAAATACACTTTTCAATGTACGTGTTGCTATAAACACCACTTGCCTTAGATGTTTTCATATTTTTCCAAATTTTACATTCTCCTCAGAAGTATCTTTATATTCTTTTAAACCGATTAAGTTGCAATCGCTGGATGATTAGTTTCATAAGTGAATTGACAAGTGAATCACAGCAGACGTCTTCAAAAAAACAGTATAAGTTTTCATTATAACAATATGTCGCAATTGCAATTGCGTTAGTTGTCTCACAATTTAATAAAAAGTTGAATTATTTGTTTTTGTTCTCTCCCGAAAATTGTGAATTTTTGAGTTGTGATATTGTTTTTCTTTATGGTGCGATATATATATATATATCGATATATATATCAATTATTAATATATTATTGCTAACTTACTGTAAACATTACCGTTTTAAACACTTTTATATTTTTATACTTTTATATTTTTTACAATTAAGACTTCTTACAATTTTATCGAGATTATCGGTTAATACAACTTTTTAGATTATAGTATGTAATTCGTTTTAGTGTGCTAATTACCCAGTAAGCAAAGAAACATCAAAGAACATTTTAACTATTTTGCATTAACGTTACAACGTTGCTGTAATGTAGTTGAAATGTTTCTTGATGTTTCTTGCTTACTGGGTAGTTTCTTCACTATCATTATTGCACTACACTATATCAATTGATTTGCTTTACATCAATTCTGCATCGAATGAAGAACGATGAAATACGACACTGCCGTGCTCAGTAACTATAATAATACATAATTTTTTATTTTTATCTATCTATAGAATATATTTTACATTTAACACTATTTTGAAAGATATTCTTTTTACCGTAGCAGCATCTTCTAACGATCCCACGAATACTTCAGCAATATTCATAGTGAACGCCTTGGTATCTCTTTGCGAGAGGAACACTGGACATTGTATCTACATTATGATAAAATAATTAATGATTGAGAAATATAAAAGAAATCTGCCAATAAATTTAATACACGTACGTTAAGACTCCTCTGGCTTGATTGATTTATATATGAAGCAGGGGTATAATTTTCAATGACAGACAGACATATAAACGTCAGGTACTTATACATATAGAAAAAGGTAGAAAGAACTAAAGAATGTAATAGAATTATTTATTTATTTCATTTATTTATGGATTTCTTATGATACTTAATTCATTAAATGATTTATTCGCCGATTATTCATTCCGATTCGTTCATTTTATTCGTCTATTTATTTTTATTCATTTTTTGACTTATGCATTTTATCATTTATTTATTTATTTATTCTCCGATTTTTTCAATAAATTATTTACTTATTTATTCATTTAAGGGGGAATATGCAGTCAGAGGCGCAAAAAAAGAGGGATTTTCTCGAATTTTTTTACGTAAACGTATTAACTTTTTTATTCAGAAACTTTTACATGATATTAATATATGTTTAACGAACTTTTTTTTTAGTAGAAAATAATAGATATTATAATTTTGGCGAATATTTTAATACAACTCCTAAAAAAGAGTAGCATTTCGGTGGACATCATATCTCGAGACAGGATTATCTGAAATAAAAAACCAAGAAGATTTCGTTAGTAGATGCCTTTATCTTCTGTGTGAACAAAGGATTCCAAAAAAAATTGAATTTTGAATTTTTTAGAGAACTTTGAAGTTTGAGTCACAATTTTTACTAAAAAAATTGACCATTTCATTTTTGTAAAACAAGTTCTAATCGTTGAAAAAAAAAATCCTTCGTCCACACGGAAGCTTAATATGTATAAAAGAAGTGTGTAAAATTTCAAAAAGATCGGTGCAGTAGATTTTGAGACATCGATTCATGGTGTCCACCGACTTTGAAAATGTAGTTTTGAGAAAAACACGTTTAAAGTTTTCAGTATGAATAAAACTATAACAATTTTTTTTTAACTTACACGGAGTTATCGCGATTCCAGGCCCATAAAATAAGTCTTCGATTTCTTTTAAAACATCTAAATTTTCGGATTGTTGCTGTCTGCGTAGAATTCTTGCCTCCCGCGTAGCAAGTTGCGCTCTGTACTCGGCGGCGGTAATTCGTTTTTCGTCCAATTTAAGTCTTCAAAATGCTTGATTTTTTTTGCAGGTGTACTGTAACTTGATGAGTCAGTTTTAACTGTTTTTGGATTGAAACTCTGTCTTCTTTTTCTGCGCCTGTCTTTACGAGTTGCACTTTTTGCTTCCTCATAGAGGAAGCTTTGTTTTCGTAAATTCGTATATGAACCTTTGATTGCGTATAAAGTTGGCTCTAATCAACCAATTTTAAAAGAATTATATATAAAATAGAGGTAAAAGAAACCAAAGAAAAGATTGTTTTTTGAATTTTTAATGTCAATATGTTCAGAGTGTTTTAAAACGTCGAAATAATACATTTAAAAAAATGTCGGTATGTGTGTATGTATGTATGTATGTATGATTGTGCCAAATTTACAGAAATTTCTATAACTCCAGAACTGATCAACCAAATCTTAACGAATTATATATGAAATAAGTCCAGTTTCTGATTGGTCAAAGAAGATGACTACTGCGCATCCTTGGAGTTGCTACACCCCTGTCTTCTAAATATAAATGCTTACATCATGATAGGCTCCATGGTGTAACATGTAATAAGACAGGTGAAACATTGCGCATAATGGCGGTGGCTTGATGGAACAACCAATCACATTTGGGTCCAAATGCATCCGCAAAATTTGAATACAAAATTAATGACATGACATAAATAAAATATAATGACATGAATAAAATAAATGTAAAATTAAGATTTGCGATAAAGTACAATATATAAATAATCAAAACCTGAAATAATAAAAAATGAGTAAAAAATGATTCTCGCAATAAGAAATAGTTAATTCTTTTGGGAAACGAAACAATTTTATATTTCTTGTGTACGTACAGTCTGTGCGACTTTTGCAATTGTGCACACAACACGCTGGCATGGTTTCTATATGTATTATAAGAGAAAAAAATCATATACATTACATATAATAGGTGCTTTTCATTTACATCAAAACTTAGATAAATCTCACTTGTGACGTCATAACTCAGTTGAATGCACGTTCTTTTTGATGCTGGCAAGTGAGATTCAACTGAGTTTTTGTGACGCTACAGCACACAATCGAGACCGTGTGCTTTAATGAGTCTAACAAACTCAAATTAAAAGTGAGGTTTATTAACCTGTATTGTTATGGGATAGTTTTATCACCAAAATAAGCAGGTATGATGTCATTTATCCGAGTAAGGCTACTCACTCACATAACTGAGTGACTCACTTCACTTAAGGTGTAAATGGAAAGCACCTAATATATATGCTATGCTACATAATATTGCATAATACTACCTTCATAACAGAATCTGACAGCAATCTGACAGCAATCTGACAGCAATCTTTTAGTATTTGGATTTAAATATGGTTGATCGAGATCCGTACTACTGCGCATCCACGGAAATGAATACTTGTCTCATTACGTCATTGCTCACCACTAATTCCACGTATTTTTTACATTAATCTTTCACAAATCTTAATTAGAAATTCATTTTAATTATATGTAATTGTTTGCATATTCAAATTTCGCGGGTGCATTTAAACCCAAACGCGATTGGTCGAAGCGCGTACTACTGCGCATCCACGGGAATGATTCACCTGTCAGCTTGTCCTTTTTGTAAACACAAGCTGCACAAAGTTAACCCCAAAGCTCTTGCAATATATATTTCTTGCTCAACCGTTATATCGGTTATTTAATATATATGTGTGACAAAAAAAAATATTGCAAAGCAGATTAAAAAATCGTATAAATTGCTCACAATGGCGTTGTCAAGAGGTAAGTGAACGACTCTGCAAGTCTTCAGGATATGTGTCAACACGTGACTCCATAACCTGTTATATACGTACAATCTGTTGTATACGCTATATAGCCCAAAGGGGCTGAAGGCGTTTATAACTCCAACCGGAGTTAATAAAAAAAAAACCAATCTGCTGTAATGATAATTATTACTGGTTGACGGCACGTTAAACTCTAAAAAAAAGAATGATAATTATGCATTTTTTACAGTAATTTTTACCGCATACATTTTATTCATACATTTAATGCATGCATTATTTATATAGTTAAAAAATACATTATTTATACATTTAATGCATAATGCATACATTATTCATACATTATTAATACACTTAATGCATACATTTTACAGAATTATTAAAGCGATTAAACTCGGATGACTATCCTTTGGCGAAGCGATTAAAATTAGCGGAAACAGCTTTTTGTACGGTGGATTTACCACTTATTCGGAAAGAGGACTTGCTTCTGAAGTGGCTGTGCAATAGTTGTGCTACGAATCAACATGCTTGGCAAACTTTGAATAGATGTTTGAAGTTTGACCATATCAACATTAGGCCCGATGTAAAACAATATTTGATCGATGTACTTGTACAAACATTAGAGAGCGATATGGAAAACATGTACGAGGAGGTTCTCCAATGTTGCACTTTAGTTCTCGCTAATAATAGTATACGACAATATTTTACAAACAAGCCGAAGATTCTAGGTCTGTTAATGAAAGCCCTGTTAAACAACGTGTTAAAACGTTCCAGCTATGGTAGTGTCACGCAAGAGGAATGCAGTCAATTGTTAGAGCCATGTAAATTGTCTCCAACAGAAAATAATGCTATAATAAATATTATCGAAAGTCTAATGCAAATATATAAACAGCTAATTACTACGAAAGATGAACTGAGATTAATTTTTATACAGGATATTTTATATCCTATGTGCACTTTGGTTGATCACACTCATACAGATAATAAAAACCGGCTTGGTATAGCAGCGTATAAGTGCATCCAACAGTTGTTGCTAGGAAAAAGCAGATCTATACAAAATAAACAGATTGTAGAAAGTAATCAAGCAATGTTCTCAGACTTATTTCGTGTGTTATCCGACAACGTGAAGACATCAAATCTTCAGAGCAATCTTTTAACTTATCAATTTATTTTTCGTACCATAATAGGTACTTACAAATCGGATGCTGCTTTGTTGGATATGTTCTTCAGAAATCTAATCAACTCCTCTGGAAAGTATAAGTGGGAAATCATGGATTCTTTCCTCAAACTACTGAATGACATAACGCTCGATTTTGATAATACCATAGATGATATAACATTGACCGAATACTTCCAGAATTTTATAAGTGAGATTTTGACGCTCGACGACGTAACACGTGTGCATTATAGAGTGCTTGCACAACTTTCGTATATCAATCCACTTTTGATAGAGAAAAACATCTCAGATATCTTAAATAAGATACTTATGAAAGAACAAACTGTTGATTACACAAATTTGTTAATTGCACTTTTGTACGCTAGCACGAAATTGCGACGAGAGCAAAAGTTTATCTCACAATTATTAATATCGTTGAAGCAGCACGCTGGAACAAAGAAGACATCTAAAGCAAGCACGTCCGCATTTTTCCCAGATGAATTTAAAATCAAATTAATGAAAACAATTAGTAATTTTTCCAGTTCACAAACTATTGCAACTCTAAGAACATTAATATATTATTTAAATACAGATTGTGTAGAACTTTTGCAGTCTAATACTTCATGTAAGTATCTTGTATTATTGAGTGATTATTAATTTAATGGCAAAGAAAATTGTAAACACGTGTAATATTGAAAAATAAATTAACTTCTCCTTTTTAATATGCAGGTAAAAATATATTGATATTAAGGGCAACAGTAGAATTGCTTATTACACTTTTCGAAAGTATGCAGGTTTTCGAATATACCAGAACATTAGCCGCTCATGAAAAATTCGTCAACGGCCTAGATGAAATTGGGAATGCACTATCGCTGTTGATAAACAAGGCATTGTGTTTAAGTCATAACAAAACCGTTATCATAATACTGCTGAGTGCAGTGCAATCGTTGAGCGAAATACAGAATATGTTCAAATATTACATACTAAAAGATGCTACCGTTACAAAGAAGCTACCGTTTCCGATTCTGGATGATCCTTGGCAACAATTAATTCAAAGGATTACCAATTTCGGAGAAGACAATTGCAAGAACACCATGGTATTTTTAGAAATTATAGTTATTTGAAAAAAAATTATATTTTT
This sequence comes from Temnothorax ravouxi, assembly GCA_030770255.1. Taxonomy (NCBI): domain Eukaryota; kingdom Metazoa; phylum Arthropoda; class Insecta; order Hymenoptera; family Formicidae; genus Temnothorax; species Temnothorax ravouxi. Next base: position 27,048 of record JASTWP010000411.1, read on the forward strand.
GTCAAAATGTGGTCAATTTTGAAAATGGAATGTTTTTCAACACTCTTGCAAGAACTTACCCTTTATATTTTTATATCAAAATTTCAGAATAAACTTATTTTACATCGACTGAAACTAGGTATATCAGATAAACCTATTAAACTTCATGGGTTAATAGGTGGCCTTGAGTATTCCTGGAGTGCTATTTTGAAACATGACACAGATATGCTTTCCTTGTTACATGACAAAGAGATATCGAAAGTGACGAATTTATTGTTGGCTGATATAACATCGAGCAAACAGAATTTTCGTGAATGGCTTAACATATTAGATAAAGAATGCCTTCAAGAAAATAGACGCTTTGTAATGTGTCTCTTAAGCCATATTCTTGTCCAAATTGGACAAAGTTTTTCATTAACTATTACCGAATACATTAACGTTGTAAGTAACACTGCATAATTTAATACTGTCAAAAATTTTTTTATTTTTTAATCATATAAAGCAATCCCTGGTTTTCATACCCTAATTATTCTAATAAAATTTTAGAAGCTGTTGATGGAGAACGGGCATAATGATAAATTATTAGAAGTCTTACAAGTTCTAAAAGAACAGATATTACAGGAGCAATGGACGCAAGCGGAAAATACAATTTCTTTTAATATTGATTTATATTTAGAAATATTTCTTCATTTACCGACTATATATTTCAGCCCTAATGTAAGGATGTTAATATTTCTGATCGTGTATTTAATTAGTACAAAATATGAAAAAAATGACAAAGTATTAACGTTATGCAACATGATATTTTCAGGTAATTTAATTTTATTTCTTCAAAACACTTGTATGTTTGACCTTAATTTTGTAATCACTATTTGCACTCAGAAATTTTCAATGAAAACATACAATAAAAATATTTTTCTAGATTTACTAGAGAAAACCGGAATCGACATATTACAATATATAGAACCAAAAATATTGATAAACCAATTAGCACAGCAAAATAAAGCATTTTCAAGAGCTTGCGAGTTCTCTCTTCGGAATGTGAAAACATATGTTACTTTAAAGAATCTCGTAAAAAGTTGTGCTCAATGCAAGGAAGCTATGTGCATTATTTTGGAATGTATGGAAGTAGTCAAACCAAAATTGGATACTGAACGAAAAGTAATTTTCAGAAAAGCAGAGAAAAAATTAGCCAAAGCTATTTTAAAGATGTTACCTGAAGACATAAACGACACTTTTGATGTGAAATGTTTAACAGCAGTGTTAAAGGTAACTGTTAAAACTGGAAAGGTTACTGACACTTTAAAAAGATTCACTGAATTAACTCTCAAAAATATATTTACGGTAAGTAATATGGAAGGAATTATATTTCCTTATATGTGATAATTTTGCCATTCAGGCATTAAACTTATGGAGAACATTCAAACGATTAAAATAAATTTTTTGTTACAGGCAAGAGAAAATTCAAGCAGTACAAATAATAGTAAATTGTTGCAGCAAAGTGTACAATTGTCTATCATTGTTTTACAACATCGCAAAATGTTTGAAATCCAAGATACGATTATCAGAAACTTATGGTTTGTAATGTTGAAGCATCCTTGCAAGAATTTAATCGAACTTTTATTAGCATCTACTAGATTAGAAGAATTTCACGAGCTTTTAAGACGGTTACACGATCAGACGGTAATAACCTCATTAATATATTTCTTATTTATATAGCAGTTAATAATATTTGTGCATATTTATAATTTATTTTTTATTTGTGTAGATCAATAGCTTGTCGCAGAAAGATGAATCAGTATGGATAAATCTGTTTATCATTTGGAGCAGTATAATGAAAACAGACATGAATGTTAAACGTAATAAGGTACGTTTGGGTGCGATCAATAATCTGATCAAAACTGTGTTAATGTTGGATATCCCACACGAATATTGGTCAGGACTGTTGCGTTTATCTCACGATGTAATCAGTGCCAAACACTTGCTTATTCCCGACATTACGGTCGATCTTATTACGCTGATCAGTTTAAAGTCGCTCGACGAAGCGAATATATCGTCGTGCAAAGATGTGCTCACTATATGCAGAACGTTGATAAAAGCCAAAACAGACTTGATAATAGACAGGCTACCTAATTTATTGCTGTTGTATAGACATATAATAAATATCGTTGTCCTTGCATCGAAAAATGTGGCCGATAAATTCGATGAGCATCGATTTAGATGCTTCGCACTCGATATCACAAAGTAAGTTCAATTAATTGGAAAATATTTTAATGTTACATGCAAATAGTGTTGACGTGCTCGAGAGTATTTTGGTGAAAATTACTTATTGATAAAATTGATTTGATAAGAAAGTCATAGATATTTTCTCTTAGATTTACAACCATGCTGGTAAAATTGAAGAAAGATATGATCCGGCTAAGTCCGTATGTGATCGCTGATCTCTTGCAATTGATTGTGGAAGGCACTATACCATCCTACATCAAGGTAACATCTTTACTTCCATCATTATCGTATTAGATTGCTCTTAATCCCTTTTATTATTTCTGTTGCAGATGGCTTTACACGAATCTCTATGTCAATTAATTAGCATCTGTGATCAGCATGGACTTGCATTTTTATCCCGTACATTACCAACATCGTTGCAGGAAGTCTTCAAAGTACAATTAAATACGTTCAAAAAGTTTTATAAATACTCTGGCAAAATTTAAGTGTCTCTCTTTCTTGATTGAATTTAATTGTACGAAGCTCTGACCTTTCTCTTGTCTGAAAGGTAAAATTAACAGATTACAAAGAGAGACCCACACATTGTATAAATCTAATTGTACAACTATTATAATGTATATATATATATAAATATTTTCTGGATAAAAAATGTATGTAAAAAAGATATGTTTTAACAAATTATTTTATATATTTCCTACAATTCAATTAAAATAATTGTATAGGTGTAATTCCCTTATAGAAAAGTAGTACTACAGTAATATTTTGGCGAGTACTTTAGTACTACTTTTCTATAAGGGTTGTATGTACAGACAATGGTAATTTTAACTGATAAAATAATTATTGTATTTTTATAAAATTTATATAACGACGAACATTATTTATTGTTTGTTCTTTACACGTTCAAAATTTGCTATAAAGCGATTCGAAGCAAAATTCCTTGTAATAAAATACAAATAAGGGGTGTCATCATGTGCACTGGAAACTACGCGTGTATGTATATGGAGGGGTAAAAACAAACCAGAGTGGTGTAAAGTCAAACTTTTTAAAATATTTTCTCGCGTGCATAGATACAATCTGTATAATATATAAATTGCATCTATGCACACGAGAAAATATTTTTAAAAATTTGACTTACACTACTCTGGTTTTCACCCCTCCATATATATCTGGTGTATAACGTCGTTTGTGGTCGTCTGCGACGTAGGATCCAATATGAGAATTAGAGTACCACGAGGAATAACCAAGGATCAGATTTATGTCGTAATCTTTTTAGGAGTGACAACCGGTGTTTACGGTTGGAGGGGTCTATTGCAGGATTATATGAAAGAACGTGAAAAGGAACTCCAGTTAAATGACGAGGTAATAAAGCAAATTGTTCCAAACATTGGCTCTATAACCTATACATCGATTATATCAATCAAAATAATTTTTCGTGATTATGTGATGACATTTGGTTATATTTAGCCATATTTAGCACTTACAATGCTCAATTAGTAATATTATTATCAATATATAGATAATATATATTAATAGTAGATATTAATATTTCGTAGCAAAAGAATTGAAATTTATTTGCACATTTACTCAGAAAAAAAACGAAAAAGATAATAAAATATATTACAAAGTTTATTATTATTTACTTTTTGTCTTTAAAGAAAGTCTGTCTTTGAAAATCAATGTGATTGTGGTCAGATTTTGCGAATGACATTGAAATATAATAATAATTTTACTAAAAAAATGTAATGTACCATAATTAATCTTATTTAAAATATAATATACTGTAATTAACATTTTATAGTTTGATAACAAAAAGTAAGAATCTACTATCCAAGTATGGACGGTGGGGGCTCCTGGGGATTGGCGCAGGCTTTTCTATAGCATGTTTCGCGTAAGCACTTTTTTTTTTATTTTTTTTTACAATGAAGACGAAGTAGGCACACGTCAGATTACGCGATTCACACTTTTCTTTGCAGATTTTACATAAAGCCATGGCACAAACGGCGGAAGGCAGCGAAAGCGGAGGAATTTGCCAACTTTGTTTACGAACAACGCGAGAAAAAAGCCTTGCAACAGAGCGAAAATTAAACTCAAGCTCATCAATGTTACATACGCCGTCACCAATTGTACATATGTTTCTTTATTAATATCTTATAATTTAAATAAACAGAACATGTGTAATATAGTAATGGTACAATAGAGTCTCTATCGTTCCAATACGACTGTTACATAATCTTGTCGAGAATGTCGAGGAACTCTGTAGCCTATTCTGCTTCTTCTGGAAACTTGCTGCCGTAGAATGGAATATATCGCACTACTACTTTCCAGTCCGTCATGTACAACAGTCCTAGCCACGCAGTGGCTCCATAGGCCACTGCAGTTGGAGTCCTAAAATGCAAAAGGATCATCCGATACAACTTGGAGATGGTGTTCATGACATAAGATTTTATTTGTATTGGAATCAAATAGATGTGTCCTCGTCCTCCAAAATACGTTTTGACAAAAGAGAGAAAATATTAAAAAAATTTAAAGATCTTTGCTATTACATTCATTTAACGTGCTGTTATTTATTAGATATAATGCGAATAAAGACAATAATCAAATTACTCGCACCGTTAATTGGGAAGTCTAAGTATGCTAAAAGTACCGAAGGACTCACCACTTCGACGCCAACTCGGCGTGTTTTCGGGTTATGCGCAAAGGCATTTTTCTCGATACCGCTCGTATTCGGCAGTAACAGATCTTTTTATTTTTATTCTGATCCGAGGAAAGTAAAAAGTAAAATCGGGAACAGAGAGAACAACAGAGAGACAGGTCACTGTGAGGTCAGACAGGTAAATTTAGTTCAGGAATATGCTGCGAGATTCGCTGTCATCGCTAACGTAATGTATGTACACTCGGTGTCGTTAATACGTTCTACTTCCGGTTTAAGTATTCTCCGGTTCCGGTTGGACGTATCATTGGTCGCGCTCGTGCTAGTCTACAACCTTGCTTTAAGTGCTGGTCTACAACCTTGCTTTAAATGATATTTAAGCTCTAAGCCGTAAGAAATTGACTAATCACAATGAAATGTGAGAAGAATACTTGATTGTGATTGGTTAATTTCTTACGGCTTAGAGCTTAAATACCCTTTAAAGCAAGGTTGTAGACCAGGCATAAAGGATATTTAAGCTTTAAGGGTCGACAGGAGTAACACTACCGACCTCTGTCGGGTTGCTTAGCTGCGAGTCCGTATTTTATTTATTATAAATTTTTTAAGAGCCAAAATGGAAAATCCGGCTATGTACCAGCTTGCGGCTGATCTTACTGATTAAAACGAGCATAAGTTTAATGAGATTCGTTAATTAATTTGGCTAAACTTTGGGATAGCCGTTCCTAAGCAGCTTTGCAGCTCTAAGCAAGCCTGCAAAGCTGCTTAGGAACGGCTTATCCCAAATTTTAGCCAAATTAATTAACGAATCTCATTAAACTTATGCTCGTTTTAATCAGTAAGATCAGCCGCAAGCTGGTACATAGCCGGATTTTCCATTTTGGCTCTTAAAAAATTTATAATAAATAAAATACGGACTCGCAGCTAAGCAACCCGACAGAGGTCGGTAGTGTTACTCCTGTCGACCCTTAAGCCGTAAGAAATTGACCAATCACAATAGAATGTGAGGAGAATACTCAATTGCGATTAGTCAATTTCTTACGGCTTAGAGCTTAAATATTGGGTGCGTTCAGCCGATACTCCGCTAGCCTAGCAATCGTGAGCGGTCGCTCGTTTCCTCTCTTTTTAATCCATTGGGTGAAAGGAGAGGAAACGAGCGAAAACGAGCGACTGCTCACGATTGCTAGGCTAGCGGAGTATCGGCAGAACGCAGCCATTCTTTAAAGCAAGGTTGTAGACCAGCACTTCAGCAGACCAAGCCGCTGAGTAGTAGTCGAACGTGATTGGCTCTTACTTTTAGAACCAACCAATCAATGCAGAGCATTGATAAGACGAACTCAACAGTTGTGTCTGCTGAACGAGGCCATTTTTATGTTGACTATAGACGCGGAAACGCCGTGCGGTAGAGTGCGTTGACCAATCAGAAGGATGCCGCAAGTCGCCTGCGGCAAAATCAAAATTTGTGATTGGTCAACGCACTCTGCCGCACGGCATTTTCGCGTCTATGGAGTCTTAATTTAGACCATTCGTGCATCGAGATATCGTGGCCGCAGGGGGAAGTGATCCGCGCACTCCGCGCAGTTCCTTGAGCCCAACGAACCTACGGCTAAACAAACAGCGATCAAAACAGGCCGTATTGTCCTCTGAAAAGATGAGGCAGGAGCCAAGAAATATAAGAAGTGCATTGAGATAAGCTAAAAAAATCTTGAGACTACATTTTCGTTAGGACGTCGTATCTGACGTTGTATGTACAATTAATTTTCGATTCTTCATTAGCATTGGAAATTTTTAGGAATCTTTATGATCGTTAGCAATCAATTTTTATTGGTCAGAATTAAGCGTTTACAACGTCGACCGAAAATGGCGCATCGGCGGCGGTCCTTCAGAGCGCCTCTAAAGCATTTCATAACGGCGCATGCGCGTCGCTCGCGATGGCCACGGTGTCGCGGGCACTCGCGGCTACTCGCAACTCGCAAGTCTCGCAAACGAACAAGCGTCGGCGTCGCGTGTGCATCACCGTGCGTTCGCGTTTGCGCGCGTACATACAATCGCGTTTTCCAGTAACGTCCTGTGACGTAGCGCGCGCGCGCAAGAGAGAAAGAGAGAGATCGACTCCGCTCCGGAGTCCGGTCCCGTGACCGACATCGCCCGACGGCTCGCCGAGCACGCCCGATGTAAAACGTGGTAAAACGTCACTCCGGTCTCCGGTGTGGTGCGCGAGTGCCGCGACTCCGCGACACGATTTTTCCCCCCCTTCAGTGCCGCGAGACGACGCGTGCGGCGAGGACGAGGGTTTGGGTATTCTCTCACGCGCGTTCCTCCACGAGTCCTATACGTACCAACGCGTCTCTTTCTGCTCGCGACGCGTACGGACGTCTCGGTCGCCTAACCGAGGATCGGATGTGCCTGGATATGAGCGCCGAGCGTACGCTCGGCGCGGCGGATCGGCGTACGACTGCACGACGTGCGAACGCAGAAGCGGCGGCGGCGGAGCCGCGCGAGGCTGTATTCGGCGCGTATTGTTGAGACGTGGTACCGAGCGGTGCCGGTACAGTGGTGTGCCAGCGGCGGTGCCAGTGGTGGAATTTTCAAGGCGGAGAACCTTGGGGAAGTGGCCGCGTCTTCGTCCCGGAACGGACAGGTAAATACGCTTACTATATACGCGCGTGGCACACGCTTGGCGAAGCCCCAAGCGAAGCCTAGCCCCGGCGATCCGTCCCGCGTTCTCGCTTTTGTGTCACGTCCCCGTCCCCCCGCGACGCGAACGTAACGTGACGGTGACACGACGCGACGCGTCGCGACTCGCGTTTGCGTCGCGTCGGCGGACCTGTTGATATCGCGCCGTTTATCGGCGATATCGCGCCGACCGCGACCCACCTAGATCTTTCCACTGGCAGGTGTTTGTTTGACTTTTTTGCGGAAGAACGCGAACTTCGCGGATCGCACGTGTCGTCGAGATTTTTGGGAAACGGGACCGATCGCGTCATCAGGGTGACGTACGTCGCGACCTCGCGACGCTCCGTGCAAAATTCAATCTCGCCAGAGGCAATCTGCGAGATTGTTGCTTTTATATTTATATGTCGAAGGTAAACGATTTAAACTGCCACGACTCTCGAGAGTGCGCAGCTCGAGAAATTAGGTCTCGATCCGCTTTTACGCAGGCTCGGGGGTGATACAAGTATAAACCGGTGGAGAACAGGAGCGATTGATCAAACACATGGGATCTACGTAACAACGCCACCGTAAACACAAAGAGCGTCGATGGGAATATAGAGAATACGTATGTTGACCTCTCCGTCGCGACTATAATAGTCGACCAAGTTTTGTTATATCACGCGAGGAAATAAAATAGCTACGCGGGTGGGGGGGGGGGGTAATTGCGCACCGCGCTTTTAAACGCTCTCGCTCCCACGCGAGTGTGTGTATACGTACGGCCACAGTAGTGCGCGTATACGCCAACTTTTTTTAACGACCCTTGTAAACGCCGCGCCGATTATTAGCGCCTTTCACTCGCACGGGGTCCCTTACGGGAGTCTTCGGCGATCGGCATGTGCGTGTGTGTATATACATATGTATAACGTATATCGGTGCTGGATTTCCGAACCTCATCGACGGATCTATAACTTGAGCGATTACTTTCTAACGAGACTCGAAGCGAGATAGGTATATACCTGCTCGCGGATCGCCTTCGTCTCGCACCTCTCGCACGCGAAGAATGCGTCCTCGCAGATGCTATCTGGGATTTGTGTTTGTTTTAGCCTCGAGATAAACGCGAGGACATCTTTCGAGTTTCAAGTGTCTCAGGGAGAATTCGCGGAAATCAAACGGAATATCGTACGGCTATACTTATCGTGTGCGTATTAATTTTCGTTTGTGTTTTACATGCATTTTTTTTATCGGCGACACTCGTCCGCTGAAATATTACTCATTCGCGTATTTGTCAATTAATTTTTACCTTCGGTTTTCGAACTTATGGTTTATCTTTGTTTAACAATTTATCCTTGATTTATTAATAAACAAGCAAATCGCGGTAAAACTCAATCATAACGACGTTATCAAGTTATAAATTCGTACGAGGTTGTTTTGGATTTAAATCGTCTTAGAAAGGATTTGCCGTAGTAAAGCTTCACATATGCAGATACAGAGCCTTAGTTAGTCTATCGAGCTGACGCATATGAGAGCCGCTGGCTCTTTTCATGTCACTTTATTTCCAGCCCGTTATCAATGGTTTCGTAAAAAAAAAACCGTTTACGCGGGCATATGAAAAATATCTCTCGGATTCGTTGGTCGCGCAGCGACAGTCGCAGGCAGATTTAACGCACTTGGAGGTATTCATTGTAATGACGATGCACCGCGACGCAACGCGACATACCCGCGACCTTCGTGCTCCTGTGGCTTCCTCCGGCAGTGCCGTAGGAAAGATCTGGTGAGAACCGGAATCGGCGCATCTGAGAAAAAAATGTCGTTAATTTGACTAAACTCGTTTAGTTGTAGTGATTTGTTTAATGCAAATATTAATATATATTTAAATCAAATATACGTGAGCAATATCAAGAAATTCTGAATCTATTTAAATATAATATTTTTTGAATTAACAAATGTTAGCTTGACAGCCCGTGACCGCTGCATTCAGTTGAATCAAATAATATTTCTTTGAATCAACGATTTTTTTTTCTCAGTGCGCGAGAAAAGAGACCCGGGTACCACACGCGCGTCGTGGTAAACGTACCGCGTGCGAATCGAAAACAGTAGTACGAACGAGCGGTCGGTCAGCACTTCCACTGGAACGGCGATAATGTTTATAGAAAGTATGAATGGGTAGAAAGTATGTATCCAACGGCGTTAAATCTGACGGCCGCGGAACGCGAAAGCGCAACCGACGGCGAATTAAAATCCCGCCGCTCGTCGCCGCGGCGCTCTCGCCCCGGGAGCGAGCAGCTGATAAAATCTGCCGACCGTGCACGATGTCCTGCGCTGTATCATCGACGACACAAGTCTCGACGGAGCCGATCCTTCACTGTCAAAAATTTCAGTCGCGATCTTCTTGACGATCTCTCGTGGCGATGAGGCCGCGTAATTGCCCATTTTTACCAATGCGGATTAACACTTTAATCACGGCTTAATTTACTTTCTATTCTTTTCTAGTTGTAAGAATTATAGAAAAAGATAAAAAGTAAGTTAAATCGAGATTAAAGTTAATCCGCGTTGATAGAAACGGACATAAATCTCTGTTAATCCTCCAGTGGGCGCGCGTGAAAATTTGAAATGTAAAAGGGCGCATGCATGGGGTAGGTACAACAAATTACACCCCACCCTATTTATGCTATAAATATTAATATTTTTTCTTCAATATTATTCAATGTTGCACATATCTTAAAGTATGTATATTAAGATTGAAACTTTAATTTTAATGTTTTTTCAATAATAATCGGTTCTACGTTGAAATGAATCCAGGAGACTCATTTTTTACAACCAGTTGTGGGGTGAAACTACACCCCACACGTCCACTGAAGAATAAAAGCAAATTCAACTCGAAAATTCTGCGAAAAGTGCTCACGTTTGTATTTTCAAATTTTAATTTGTCGAAACATTTTATTTAAATTATGAAGTAGATTTGAGGAGGAACAGACAATGGGAAAGTAGGTAGGTAAAGTTCACTTTGCCTATACCTACGCGCGCTTGAAAATGCGAAATGTTTACTGTACCAGGGCGCGCCAGGTATAACGTTTGTACCACAGAGGTTTTTTTCAAAGAATATGTTGGCTGAGAGAAAGCGCGCGGTGAGTGTGGCCACCCTGTATAATTTGCCGTTTTAATTCACAGAACGACGGACGCGTGTTTCGTGATGGGGACACTCGCGAGTTAACGAAGAAGGGGTAAGGGAGGGGCCAGGGGAGCGATGCGCGTGTCTCTTTTGCCGCAAGAATGAAGAATGTGCATCACGGAATGTGCACGGAGGGGCGATATACCTATAGATACACGAGGACGCGGCAGGAAATGGCCGCTTAAGTGCAATAAACAAGCCGTTAGTACATATGTACGCATCGTCTGCGATGTATATTAACGCGATAGCGTAACAGTATGGCACAATTAAATGCGCGATAATCGCTACTCCGCCAGAAGATCCAGCATCGCGCCGAGCGTCGGTCGAGAGATAAAATCAGTCGCGACCTAACGAATATGAGTGGCCCTTGGTGGCCCTTGCATTAGATTAAGGTATATAAATATATATAGCAATGCCGGGACACGTATGTCAAAGATAAAAATATATTATCTTTGATTCTTTGATTTTAATTTGCGTTATATCTACTTATTTAAAAACTAAAATGATAAAGGTGTCCGGACATGGGTCTTATAAGTGTCTCGGCATTGCTTACGTTTATCTTACACGTTATATATCTCGTCAAAGAATATCTCTTTCGGTCTTTCCGAATCTTATAGTTAGCATTTCCGGAAGTCCTGATAAAATCACCTGATAAATGCTAAACGCAGTAGTTGCCGCTTTCCCATCGCCGCTCGATATAAACTATTATCGTAAATAAAATTGTTATTTGTACTCAGCAAGAATCAGGTGCGAAAGCATGAAAGCTACGAAGATATGCTAATGAGAGTGAGAGATATTGTTGTATCGCGCGATAACGTAATAGACCAGACGCACAATGGCGCGTGATTTCGCAATGGACAATTCTGGAACGATCAAGTGTGACAGCAATTGTCAACACGAGTTGCTCCCTCCCCCCTCCCGAGGCGAGAGAGATCGAAATGTGCACACCTTTGAGAAATATTCTATACCTAATACGCGTAAGGCCGGAGACAACATATATCTGACATATTTTTCAATCCTTTATCAGATAACAGTGATTACAACGGGAACAGACAAACATTGAATAAACTGCAAAAATCAAACGTGTCCAAGAAAACTGGCGTATAAATTATTTTTTAACAGATTTCGCATTTTTCTATTCAGATTTTTAATTTCATTTCTCTTCTGTGATAACAATTAAAAGGATGAACCCTATATATACATAGAATATATGCGTGCAATAATCCTTTTTTAATAGCAACAACGGTGTTTTTGCGAAACCGTTGCGATCGGAATTAAACGTTCTTCTTCGGCAACTTCGTTTCGTTAAAAATACGACAGCCGCCGAATGCACTCCTCAAATCGAGGAAGTGGTTAATCCGGGTTAATCCGATTCATCCTGCAGCCCGATTCGGCTCGCCATTATTATATAGGTACTATCCGATTGCGAATCGGTGATCGAAACGAGCGCGATGACATTCGCGGCGATCCGCGTTATTATATCATTATACCAACGAGCACATGTGCTCACCCTTTCGAATGCTCCTGCAAGGCAGGTATTATATTCCCATTGACTGTTCCTCGCGTCCTACCGGTTTTTCGAAGGATAAAATCAGGTATTACTCGTCCGAGACGGGGCCGTTCATCGATCGAATGAATGCACCGCCGAATATAACTCGAACTTTACGCAAAATAATAACTTTGTCGCAAAAATATAATATTATTTAAATATAACAAAGAGAGGGACGTTTAGATATCGCGATATCTTTAAAGATATTCGTAGAAATCGCTTTTATTAACGATATCGTCGCTATTCTCACCGTAATATTAATTTGCGATTTAAATATCTTTCTTGCAGAGCGGTTTATACTTTGGTATGTTACTATACTTTGGTGTAGCTATTAACGGTTATTGCTTCTTGTTCAACGGTGTCTTATCGTATAATGTTACTAATACCCGAGTATTGCTACTTGAATATGGGAATTAGGGTGGAGATTTCGGGTCAACGATTCACGCGCGACCTCCTCCGCTCTTTATTTCTAGATCGACCAAATCTCTCATGCGAACATTTTCTCGATGTCATGTTACCGAGCTTTCCGGTACCTACGCGCCGCCGCGCCAGCTAACCACGACGAGCAGCAGCGTGAGCAGCGTAATGAGCATGATACGCACGACAATTACACGCACCACCGAATCCGATGGTGCCGGTATGGAGCGTCTGATATATCTGGCAGCGGTCTCTCCAAATCTTTTTCTCGCATTGTCGCGAGATCGGAAGACGTTGAATTTGTATGTGTGTAATCGTGTGAGGCGAATTTAGAGGAATCTTCAAATCTTTCCGCATGGAGCACCATAAAGCTTCCGTTATTGAAGATGATGCTGATAAAGTGAAATAATTTGCAAGTAAAATTTGACGTGGAAAAGTATGTGAAAAAATAATTTTTTGATCGGGATACTTACACGATACGTCGATATCGAATTATCAATTTGATATTAAATTGATATTTCTGATTTTCTTCTCTATCAGAATTTTATTTTACCTCGTATTGAAATCTTAAAGCTAGCTATCGGAATAATTATATTTTGAATAAGAATGTCTAACGCAAAAAATTTGCTGACAAACAAAGCCTTGTTGTCTATCGCGTTGTGGAAGTATAATTTACAATGGCTCTTTGTTTTTAATCGGCTACAGCCTAGCTTGAAAAAGTATTTGTGTTTCAATGCTTTCCTTTCTTGTCTCAAGAACAACTATTTTAGCGATATGAATGCGTTTACACTTTCCGTCACTCTATATAAGCTCATCTACATACGTGTGTATCACCGAAAGATTTGGGAACCACTGGAACGATGTACGTCACGTGCGTGCGTACGGTTGGGGCCGAAGTGGGGGGGGGGGCAGGGGGGACGAGAACAGGAAGGGGGGAGGGAGAGGAAAGGTGAGCAGGTAGAGAAGCGTACTACTACCGCCGGGTGCGTATCCAGAGAAATTCGACGTAGCGTAATGCACGACGACGTTCAAAATTCGCGACGTAGCGTAGCAAAGCGGAACGGAACGGAACGAAATGGAACGACGCGAAACAGAACGGCACGGCCCGGAACGGGACCGCGAGCGGGGCAGGGGCCGGTTACGTCCGGCAGGTCCAAACGAAATCGGGCGACTTGCGCATTTAACGACTCGCCCTCGGACGATTAATCGCCCCGGCCCCGGCCCCGACTCGGCGCGGCGGGTGTAACCGGAAAAGAAAAGGACCCATAACCTCCAGGCACCTTGCCCTACAAGTTCTCGTTTTAACCCTTTATCTTCGCCTTACCTATATCTTACCTTCGTTTTACCTTCGTTTTACCTTAATTGTCCTTACTTTCGTCTTGTTACCTAAAAATGCCGGTTTTTCGGCTCTTTTTTTCTCTCTCTTTTCTCTTTTTGATTAGTGGAGGCTGCATAGTCAAGCCCCCAAGTTTTTTTTCCTCGTCTTTCGTCTATTTCTATCACTATTTCTATCGAATTAACTTTAATTTCGATTTAACTTACTTTTATCCTTTTTTTAATTTTAAGAATTAGAAAAAAATAAAAAGTTAAAAAAATAAACGTTATGTCCATTTCTATCAATGTGGATTAACTTTAATCTCGGTTTAACTTATTTATCTTTTTTTTCCTTACCTTTTTCTTATAACTTAATTATATTCTCCTTTTTTAAAATTATTCTTATTCTTTATTATTCTTGTTATTTTTTCCGTTATTATTTTTACTCTTAGAAGAGTACAGGATAATTCTTTTGTTTTTAGAAGAAAAGGATAAAAAGCAAGTTAAACCGAGATTAAAATAGATCCACATCGGTAGAAAATGGGCATTACTCTCACGATGTGATCGAGGCACCACGAGGAACGACCAAACGGCCCTAACGGCCGGTGGGACTCTAGCCGGGAAGCGGGAACGGGAAGGCCGTGTAGCGAGGGAAGGCTCTTCTCCCTCCTTCCATATCTCCCCCCATTCTCGGGGCCCGACGGAGTCGCCTCGTCGGTTTGTCAGTCGCTTTGCCGTACGCGCGAGTGTATGGCCGGTCGTCACACACGCGTGGAATTCCAACGAGCGTCGTTGGGTGTGGCGGGCGCGAGTACGCGACGCACGCACGGCGTGCGTGTGCATACTTACGGTATAGCGACGGTGCACCGTGTCGCCGAAAAAATAAAGAGGAGAGTGCGCGGCATCCTCTTTCCCTTCTCTCCCGCGCTTCCTTTTCCGCGGGGCGAACAAGGAGAGGCGCGCGAGGGAAATTCCGTCGCGTCGCCGCGTTTTCCGCGAAAGTGAAAACCGCGAGGAAGGAGAAAAATATTTGGGCGTGAAACACCTTGCTCTCGGAGTTTCTCGTGCAGAGCGAGTAAGAGGAAAGGGTCGATCTTGAATCGGAATTCGCTGGAGAGCCACTGGAGGAGGAGGAACCCTTCGAACGGAGAATTTTCTCGCGCGACGGTTCTACGAGAGATAATCCAGAAGCTTACCTGTGCTTGTTCAGGAATCTTATCGTAACTCGCTATCGAAAGGAATCACTAAACAGGCATGCGACCTGATAAATAAAGAGAGCGAGTTTGTACCTATGTTGGACATTTCCGTTATCGTGGAGTAAACATTCTTTGTTGGCGACGATACTCGAGAACGCTTTTAAAGTATCTTTCTTTCGAAAAATACCGGCTTTGAGCCGATAAAAATATTCTCAAGGGAGCATAGACTTTAATTCACAATTTTTTTTTTTGGAAATTATCATTATATCTATCGTCGAAAGACGCTTTTGAGTACTCATTAACTGGTTTATCCAGTGACGTAAATTCCACGTTAGAATTGATCCGAGGAATATATACTCGTAGATCTTTTTCAAGGAGTTTATTTTTACGAGGCACTCCTGGCAAAAAAGTGATAAATTGACGGCGTGTCCTTTGAGGAAAGCGCGAGAAGAGTTTCTCCGGGCGGAAAGAATGACGGTGTCTGAAAAGTGAGTATTCTATCGAAATAACGAATGAATGCGATAGAATAATCGTCTTTCATCGCGTGTTATTAAGGAGGGTGGTTGCTCAAATCAATATGATAAGAATTGGTTAGAGGATATTCGTCAAAAATGTTACGACACCTGTAATGTAACTTTCGAAAGCATACTAAAAATAAAATTGTAAAAATAAAACAGCATACTGTAGCTGTTTTCGCGTAAAGTTATCGAGCACGCTACGGAAAGCGTGCATTTGAGTCGGGCAACGTCGCATTTGAGTCGGCCCTGACAAATGGGCGCCAACAAGTATAACTTCAATAATTAATTACTCGACAACCATGCAGACAATTGTCTTCAACTTTGACATGGACGACAGATTCGCATAGACGAATATCCTCCATAAATTTGAACTAATTCTTATCATATTGATTTGAGCAACCACTCTCCTTAAGAGAGGTAGAAATAATATTGGGACGTTTACAATTACAAAAAAGAAAGGAAGAGGAGACACCAGAACGTACGAACGCGTAAATATTATCGAAGCGAATTGCCGTTAAAAAGAGCAATGTAAAGTAACGAACGACATTCGTTTCGAGAGAAACCGGAGTCGGAGTCTTAACAGGACGCACGTAGCGAGATGCCATTCCAGGGCTTTTCGAATGCGTGATCACGGACGAGTGTGCCGGTGCTATAGGGTCCCGTGGCGATCCACGCGGGTGCTCGGAAAGCGGAATTTGTCCTCGAACAAAAAAGACAGGTTGTCTCAAACACGGGTGTCGTCAAAGATTTAAAAAAAAGAAGAGAGAGAGAGAGAGAGAGAAAAGGATCGCCGTGACGCGTCTAAATAGGCACCTTTAAGGTGCAAGGCGGTCGCCTTTCGTTCGGTGTTTACCGATGGCCCCGAGATGCGGGAGCCTTGAATGCTCGTCGGTCCTCCTCTCATCTTATGGCGTGTAATAGTAAGGAACGGAGTAGCGGAGTAAAAAACCGGGGGGGTGGGGAGGAGGATCGGGGAAGAGGGGGCTACGCCGGTGGAGTAAACCGTGTGGTACAGACAGGCGCAGAAACGGTATTTTTGCGCGCGCGCTCAAACTCTCAGCGATCGGATATCACCGCGATGCTTTTTCGTTCTGTTTTTTTTTTCTTTATTTCTTTTTGCCGAGATCGCTTCGCGCTCGAACGGAAAGGAAGTCGCGGTGAGTCGCGAAGCCGCAAACGCGACGCCTCTGGCTGCGTCAATTTTCGGCGTATTCGTACTTCGCGCGAACACGTACGGATGTCCGTGCGTGCGTCATGATTTTCTGTCGTTCGAGGAAGTCCGCCTCTTGCTCAGGCGCGTTTAGATTTTATTTTTTTTTAAACAGCGATAAGCATTTTGATACTAATAGCGATGTCGATCAAAACTAGGTGAGGAATGTGATCGTAGTTATTTTACTGTCGATCTTTTTGGCATTAAAATTAAATGTTATACAATTTTACAATGTACGACTGGTTTGTGCACTGTAAACAGTGTAAACTTATCATATGGAATGTAGTAGTGGATGTAGAACATTATAGTGACTGTTAACGTTCTCATATATTGCCGCCGAATCTTATGGATTATCTATAGGAGCTGGTTGTATATATGCAATATAACAAATATATAAAATATTGTATAGTATGTGACTGTATCGCATAATAAATATAGTATTATAAATTTTACTTTACTAAAAAGATCGATGTGAATAAAACGGTTACGTTTTTTTTATTTTATCAATGTTCATTAATTGATGTATGTACCTATATTAATACATATCGGCCAATATCAATATTGTATTGATTTATATTGATTGATATATTATTATCAATGATATAAAACGTGCACCGCAGGATGACAATACTGTAAATCTTTCACGCCGTCTTGAATCATCTTGAAGCATCAATATAACCGACTGTACAAGCGCGAGCGGCGAGAAAGAAAGAGGGAGGGAATGAGAGAGAGAGAGAGGGGGGAGGAGGGAGACGCGCGTTATGTAGGTACTTCGCGCTTTGAATGTATCATGAGGTTGACACTCCCGAGATCGAGCGCTCCGCGATCGAGAAAACGGCAGGGGGGCAGGGAGGAGGGAGTGACGTTGAAGGGCGATGAGGATCGCGACGACTGACTGATCGCGTTGAGGACGGGCGCTCGCGATACGCGATCGCGAGATCGCGCGCGGCTCGTGGCTCGTCCTCGCGTTCTCGCCGGATTCCCTTTCCCTCCGAGCCGTTCTTTCCCCTCGCTCGCGCCTGATGCGAAATACTCGCGTATACGCGAGGCGAACGAACGAACGAACGAACGAACGGCGTGCTCATATTTTCGCGTATGAGTCATCGCGCGGGTTTACCTGCTCGCGCGGAGTAAAACGCGTCGCGATGTTGACGTACGCACCTCGCGGCGTTATCGCGACGTCGATCGCGCGGTGATAGGCGGCGGCGACCTAGAATCCGCGATACTCCGCGATCTTCTTCGTCGAGGAGCGCATTTAAGCACGCTAAAACGCTACTTTCCAATCCAGAACGTCCCCCCCGTGTTTCGTACAATTTTCCTTCCGCGCGCACGCGCGCGCAACTTTCGACGTTACTTTGCAACATCTTATTTTACTTTCAAATTACGATTATCTGTCACTTTTTAATACGGATCGTTTGAACGCGACCTTTGCACGTTACCTCGGACATGTTCGGTCGAAATTCGGTCTCAGAAAAGTAGCGTAGGATAGATTGAATTTCTTCCTGTCTTTTAATTTTACTTGATTTACATTATATTGCGATTTTCGTCCAACTTGCATTATTCTATAGAATAAATTAACATTGACATTTTGATCATCGAGCGGAATCTTATGCCTGATGAACTAAATTTTGTGAATTTTATACACAGAAAAAAAGGAGTATTCTTGATGAAATGAGATTATATTGCGTTAAACGAAGAAAATTCTCTCTCTCTCTCTCTCTCTTGCATGAAGTCATTATATAGTTCAACCAAGAAAAAAATGTTGAAAATAAAAAGTTGACATTCTTATAAGAAGAATAAGAAGATATAGATTGTTTCGTATATATGCAAGATTACTATAATCTTCTTATAAGAATTTCAACATTTTATTTCATCATTACAACTTTTTTTTCTTGGTTGAACTATATATATAATAAGTTCATTCAAGCAAATTTTCTTTGTTTAACGCAATATAATCTCATTTTAAAATTATATATTTGTGCCATGCAAAATTATATATTTATACCTACTTATACAAGTATAATCAGTGTTGATTTGACACTTCTATTTTTTCTGATGTGTATATTTTGCCTCATGCCTTTGAATGCTTTTGAACCACGTGTTAATTATTCGGTTGTATATAAAACACAATTTTATATTGAAAATGTAATATTACATTATTGAATTGATGATCAGTTTAATGTCACTTATGCTAATAAGTATCTAATAAGCCTACAAGAAATTTACTTATTGAAAGGTTACGTTATTTTACAACTTTGTCTCCTTTGAATTATGAGCTTTCTTTTAAAAGCTCATTCAAATTACTTTTATAGACGTCAGGTCAGGTGAGAGTTAAATTGGTGCGTCAAAGGGTTAATGCTTGCGGTGCAGTGAACCCTTAAAAGAAATGCGCGGACGCGCTTTTAAGGTTTTAAGATCGAGGACAAGAGACGTGCCGTGAGAGGGCATGAGGCGGGGTACGGGGAGGGGCGACAGGAATGCATAGCAGTCATGGCACGTGACTGCCTCTCGAGGATCGTCTCGCTGTCCGGAAACTGCGAGGCACGATCGGGCAGTCTCTCTGTTTGTTAAGATTTAAGTTAATTAGCGTCGCCGCGCCCGGCCTTGACGAGAACTTCAATTTTAACCAGCTAAAGTTACTTCTCAACAACTAATCGAGTGAAAAATCGATCGAGCGAATAATTTAGTTAGCGATATAAATTAATTGACTCGGATTATTGACCTTGTTTAATTAACCTTAACATCAAATAATTGCAGTAATCGAATTCGTAAATGACGCGGGTTTTGCCAGCGTCACCCGGTGCGCATTTTTTTTTCCCGGTCACCTTGTATTGTTGTACTCGAGGAGGGTCGTTTCTGAATGCATCTCATGCATCGGACACATAACTCGTGTCGCACAGTGCTGCATAGCGAGAATTACAACATACCGAACGTGATACCACGGTGCGGCAGCGGTGTGGTGCGGCCTGGCGCACCGAACAGACGCCTCGCGCTTTACGTCTGCTGATGTGATAATTTATCTCGTGGGTATCACAACAGACGGTGCCAGCAGTCCCGCGCCGGAGGAGGAAGGAGGCCTGCGAAGAGGCGTGAAACAAAATCAAAACGGCCGCGTGTTTCTTGGAAAGTTTATTTAAAAGTTCCCCACACGGTTCTCGAAGATTTAAATTCGGTTTTTTAGGGACAATAGGCAGATTATACGTGGCTGTTTGATCGAGACGGGAGCTTGTACGATTAATCCGGGAACGAGCGCCTGATTTTTTTTTGCATGAATGGCTACCTGGGGTGACTTTTACACCCTAGTTAAAAATCATTGTTGTTAATTATATACCGCATATTTTTTATTGTTCTATATAATTTGTATTAGTATTTGAGGTCAATATGTATATACACATTTACTCCATTTTTTCTGAGAAAAAAGTAAGAAGGAACCGAAGAAAATATATTTAATAAACGAAAGAAGCACACATTAAAATGACGTGAACTTATTTTTTCGAGATTGGGGTGTAAAAACCACCCCAGGCGCCCGTTCTCGGGGTTAAGGGAACGAAACACAAGAGAATAAACATTGAAAATTTTGATTCCATGGTTTTGCAGCGTACAAAACTTTCTAAAAATGTATCTATTCATCCGTTTGGTTCTTTAATTAAGAAGCCAAGTTCGCGATCACGCGGTCTGCGGCTTCCAAGTAATCGTGACGCGTTCAGTAACGTTAGACGTTCTACAAATTCCGCAACTTTGTCGGCTACTTACAATTACATTTATGTCGTTCGTCGTGTTTTTCAGGATGGCAACGGAACTGGCGAATAAAAAGGCAGAGCGGGAAGCTCTCAGGGGGGTCATACAGCAATGGAACGCTAATCGCTTGGACCTGTTCGAACTTTCGGAGCCTAACGAGGTGAGTGTTGCCGAGATGACGCATTTAAATTTCGCGTGATCGTCTAGCTCCCGCAAGCTTACTCGAATGCTATTTTTTCTCAACAGGATCTGGAGTTCCATGGCGTGATGAGGTTTTACTTTCAAGACAGCGGCCAAAAGGTCGCTACCAAGTGCATCAGGGTCGCCTCGGACGCGACCAGCCAGGCGGTGATAGAAACTCTCATAGAAAAATTTCGTCCCGACATGAGAATGCTATCCGTCCCAGAATACGCCCTTTATGAGATTCACGAGAATGGAGGTGAGTAAAATCATCGAGATTACGTGAAAAAACAATATCGATTAAAACTAAAACTGCGCATTTAGCGAAAACTTTTTATAATTAGATTAAATTAAAAACTGGTTTATACATCTTTAAATTAACGTATAACGTATATGTATACGTTTCTTAATTAATAAATTTTAATATACTTTTAACAACATACCATGAGTTTCTGTTAACTGAATTATGCCCTTTAAATATTATATGTTTATATTTAATTATATTTGAATTAATGACTTTTTTTTTAGTTGAAGAGAGATCTCAGTTAATTTTATCTTTTAGTAATGTTATTTTTTCTAAAGTGTTTTTTTAATATCGTTTGTACCTTGGTTTGTACTTTGTTTATAGAAGAGCGTAAACTCGATTTAGAAGAAAAGCCATTGCTGGTTCAACTAAATTGGCATATAGACGATCGGGAGGGACGCTTCTTGCTGAAGAGGATCGACGATAAGACCAATGCGCAGGGCGTCGGTTTTACTTCAGAGGGTTCTAGCTTCCGAAGAAAGCTGAGCAAGCGGGAGAAAAAGCAGATCAAGAAGCAGGAGAAGCTCAGTCGACTGAAGAGCTTGGAGCAAGACGAGAACGCGGCGCCTGGTGATCAGAACGGTGTCGCCGAGAAACTTTATACGGGTTAGTAAACATTAATTTAGACTGTTTGTATGAAATTACTATTTATATGAAATTATTAAAGGATTAAATAACGCGTGAATATAAATAATAATAAATACAAATATAAATATAATCTTTAAAAAATATTTTGACTGAAAAGTGTTTCAAAAAGAGATTGAAAAAGGTTATTATGACTGCAGTCAGTGCAGTCTATTTGATACTACAAATGCTTTGAAGTGTTCTTTTTCTTTTCCTTTCTTCACTGAAAGAAAGAAGAAGAGGAATGTGGAACGCAGCTTATATTACACTCTATAGTTTAAGTATTTTTGTGCTTTATTGTTTCGTTTTTCTTAATGCAAGATTTAAGAATAGCTTAGTATATTACGTAAAGTACAATAATTCAATTATCTGGATTTGATTACTGATTATCGTGTTGTAATGAAAATAGCAAAAACGAAATAAAGATACTTCTTTGTCGTGACTCGTATAAATATTTTTCTTTTCTGTATTAATGATGTTATTATCGTTTTTAGAATTGCCTGAGACCAGTTTTACGAGGAGCATCTCGAATCCGGAAGCGGTGATGAGACGCCGCCGTCAACAGAAACTTGAAAGGAGACTCCAACAATTTCGCAGTAAAGACGGCGGTCCCGACACGGGCGGCACATTGAAAATTTATGGTGAGGCGTTGTGCAAGGACGTGCCATACAAAACGCTGCTGCTGAGCGTGCGAGATTCCGCCGCTCAGGTTGTGCGAGAGATGCTTTCTAAATACGGCCTGGATAAAGTGGACCCGCAGTTATATTGCCTTGTGCAGGTATATACGAGACTGTCGTTTATTCGCGGATAGATCGTCATATATGGCAGATAAATTTGACAGATTTTAAAAATTTACTTTTTTGACGAATTTTGATCAAAAAGATAGCACAATTCAAAATTTAATAATTGATGTTAAATTGTTAAGATGTTTATTGCTGAATATTAAAAAATATTTACATCTATTCTGCAAATAAAATTTTACAAAAAAATATCTTATTTTGTTAAATGTATGATTTGAAAAATGAAGGCAAATATAAAAATATAGAAGTTTGTAAAATACAATATGTATTTAAATGTATACATATATAAAATATATATTTATAAAATAAATAATTATTATTAAAGGAAGAATAATATAAAGCTAATAAACAATAAATAAATGCGATATAGTTGCAATAATGAGATAAAGTATATTAATAGTTTGCAAGATATTTATGAAGTTAATAAAAACATTTATCAAATAAATTTAGTTTAAATAAAATATAATTGATAAGAAAATCTATCCTCTAATATCATATGAAAATTAAAGGAACATAGAAAACATAAAACACAGTTTTGTTAGTGAGCTGCGTAAATACTAAATATTGTAGACAAAAATATATTTTGTATAACGTGATATATTTATGTACTTGACATTTAATTACCTTCGCAATTTCTGGAAATTATGCGTAAATATTAAATACTTTTTGTTAAAAGCATATATTGTACAAACCGCTATCTTGTTTATGATGTAGGTTAATAGTGAGAACGTGGGTGGCAATGCACATCAGGAGTACATATTAGACGACGACGAGTGTCCTTTGGCGATATTAATGAATCATCCTTCCACGCGAGGTAAGAATTTACTTTTACATCAATACTTTATGCTTAGCTGCACAATCGCTGCATAACTCTAATAAGCAGTGTTCTGTGTATATTCTAACTACTATTAAAATGAAAAAGAGGAAAGTGGACTTAATACGATTGGACTTAAATAATTTTACATTTAAAGTGTTTAATATAATATAAGTGTGTTTGCAACGATTTAATTTTCTCCAGGATATATTATAAAATTAATCTTTGTACATTTGGAAATACTAAATTTTTGTCTTTTAATATTTTTTTATTGTGAATTTAATAGCAAGCTAATGCCGCAATAATAATTTGATGTAAAGTACGTTAATAACGATTTAACAAACTTGCTTATTTTTATTTTTTATATTCAAATTTAAGAGAATTATGACATAACTTTAATCTTTTATTGAGAGAACGAATTTTTTTCAAACTTTTTACTTTTGTTAATTCTAACAAACTAATTTAATTTAATCTTTAGTTAATTTTATAAATTTTATATAATACAATTTAATTTAAATTTTATTTAAATAATAATATTAAAAAGTTAATTGATATTTGATTATATAATGAATATTATTTCACGAAGTGCAAATATAGTCAAGTAAAAATTCTGAGACATTTATATATTATATAATACGAGAATAATAAATTAGATATAGAGTTTTGCAGACTATTTTAAGTTATATTAAGTATAGAGATTTTTAAAATATTCGTAAAAAAGTAATTAAAAAAATAATCGACTTGGAAGAGTTACATATGTCTACAGTAGAAAATAAAGAATTCTTGAAACATAGATGATGGAACAAAATAGAAGGATTGATCTGATGAGAAAGATTGACATCAGAATTAACGAGATGAGAACAAAAGTTTAATGAGAAAAAAGACTAGAAAGGAAAAAGACCACATTAAAGAGAGGATTCAATTTATAAAGTTGTGCGTAAAAAGAGCTTTTAATATCAGCTGATAAGGGCCAAAGTTCGTCGAGAGGAGCGACAGAAGGGAGAGAGGAGGAGCCGAAGTATAGAGGGTAGTTGATGAAGGGGACGTAAGGGTGGCAAGGAGAATAACCGATACTAGCATCGCCTCAGTCGGCTCATGTCGTCGGTACCAGCGCCAGTGCGCGGGCGCCGTCGTCGCCGCCTTGTCGTCGTCTTTGCCCTCGTTTCGACTTCGTCATTCACGGCGAAATAATTGCCCGTGATGTCCGACAATTGAGTCGTTTGAGCCTAAATTCGTGCAACGAATCGACCAGTCATTAATTTTACCTGAGACCGAATTACAATTGATCCAGCATATCTTGCGTGAAATATGTGAACATTTAGCGCCGTGTTGCCTTCTCTGTACAGTAATCCGTACATTAATTAGTTGCCTAATTATTTTTTTCACTTAGAAACGTTTGTATGTCGAACCTGGAGTCCTTCAACCATCATCGAATTTACGTGACGAAAGTGTACTCGCCCACGCGTTTGGTGATCCATTATAGCCTGGATTGAGTTAATAGACGTGTTATTTTTGCAACAACATGTATAAATACGACGCAACGTATTAATAACCATTCGTTTGACTTGTTCTATCGAAGCGCAGCAGAAAATTCGGAGTGACATAATCGGATCCATCCACGGCTGCAATATCCCTATAATTGCACAAAGAAGTGAATAGTCGTTACAATTACACGCGCATAACGCGGAGCGACCAAGGCGTGGCGTCATCGAACACGATTAGCTCATCATCGACGTATCAAAGACTTTTCATAGTAGCGAAAGTGGAACCACCCACTCACACGGTCGCGATAATGCGCCGTAATCCGCACGAAGGAATAAATAACTACGTACGTGACTGAAGGAGTAAATACGATTATACACGCGAACGTAAAGCGTTAATGACCAGCGTCATCGAACCCGAACACGACATATCAAAGAGAGTGAATTGATGAAAGTGAACCCTACGCGTATGATAACCCGGTTACTCTGCGCAATTTCGTGAAATTCCAAGTGACCATCTTGAGTCCGATCTACTAATTAAGTCATTAGTAATCATAGCTCAACGTAATTGAACTTATTCGATTTATTACAGATAAAGAAGACATGAAAGATTTGTAACAGCAACGTGATACCTATTGTATCGTGATTCACGTAAAGGACAGACGACCGACTATCGATTACATGCATAACTTAGAAGCGGACAGTGGCAAAAGAATTTGATTGGTCTGTCATTACTGAGGCATCATAAAATAATTGTACAAATCGTGCAAAACCTTGACGAAGTGCGCAGGTGTCTCCTTGACCAATAACACATGACACCTGATTGCAAGTCTCAAAGTCGACCGAATCAAACGATCGAATATATCTCATATTGATTATACTTCTGGCGAACAGTGGTTATTATGGCTATTACAGGATACCTCCGAGAGATGCTGAGGCAACGACTTTATCTGATCACTAATTATCGCGTGATCATTACAGATTACGGATGGTGCATCGCTACGTGAATTAATGCGTGAGCTGTTCACCTTCGTTTCAACGCATCGGCAAAGTTAAATATCAGATTTGCGTGAACAACGAAGAGACCGATTTGAAAACTGTCAATTGCATGATCGACAACGTACCTACTATAGACCTATTGTTGCACATCGTCGATAAAGGCTTTCTTATAAATCGCGCAATCTGTAGTTATGATCTGTAAATATTCTGCAATCTGCTCGAGAATTATCAAAACGATCCACTATACGGTCAATATCAGCACGGTCCAATACCGTCCCATGATGTGTCACTGTGAGAACCCGAAGTAACGTTTTAATGCGACCATCAGCAACCATCGTCCTGACGATGTTTACATGACTATCAACAGATCGTAACTCGTACCTGAATGAACGTATCAATATTTTTCTCAATGTATCACCACCAATATCGATTATCATATCCGTAACGTTAACATCGAGATTCAATTAAGAACACGACCAATTGAACAGATTTATAATTTCTTCAATCGAGCTATTATTAGAGATAAGAAGCATAGAACAACCTCCAGTTTGCTTTCGTAGTATAAGCTTGGACAATGTCAGCACACATATAAATCAAACATCGAACAGATCGATAGAGATAGATCAAGGATAAATTTGAGTCAATTCGCTTTAAGTTCATCAACATTATGGAGAGAATTGATGCCGAAGAGATTTGATTATACGTCTTAACGTCCGTGGACAATTAATTGATAAGATTCACCTGACCAGTTTGAGGGGCCAGCGGATTCTCAAGTTTCACGGGAAAACGGAGCAACGAAAGAAGGGAACAAAGAGGGGACCAATATTTAGCAGCAGCAATAACCGACGAAGGGACCACGAAATTTAATTAAATAAGGCAGTCGTCATGATGGATTGGGGAATACGACGTAAGCTCCTATTAAAGCTGACCGAATCATGCATGACGCATATAAAGCTGAACTTTCTTCTTGATGTGGTTCTATGTGTTACCTAGCCAATTTGTTAAAGTATATTATTTAAACGTCCCTGCTGTAAATTAGCAATGTTGAAAACTTGAAAATTACTTAGCGGCAATATACATATTTTTTTCTTGTTTATTTAATTTTTTTTGTAAGATACCTTTTCTGCGATCATACTCGTCTGCTTTTTACTGAAGGAGAATGACCGTTAAAAGCAGCAAGATTTTATGTTTCATTATATACAAATTTTGCGCATTATTGTTTTTCGATAACTGTTGATAAGGTTTGCAGCCTGTCCTGTTTGCATGTATATATTCCTCGTTGTATTAAAAAATAATAGCCCAAGAGATAATATTAAATATTATTAGAACACATAAAGCTTCATTACAGACAATTTATATCAAGAGACAAGATATCATCATCATTTCGGAAAGAAATATATCGAGATTTTATCGTTCAATATCGTCGAGCGTATAAAATTTTCTCGATTTAATACAGCCATTAAACAGATGTTTAATAACGAATATTAGATATTAAAGAGAAGATTAATTTTAAAGGGAAAGAAAAATACGCGGCATATAGTTGTACATGATCAAGTAGAATGTTTCTTTCTGGATTAAGCAGGTTTTAATACGCGCCCTAAGGGCGAACGAAGGGCCGGTAGGATAGAGGAGGGTCAAGGGATGAAGGCACGCCGATCTCTCGTGATCTCCTTTTACGCGTGCGTCGTGCGTACGCATCGCGCGACGGCGCGTCGCGGCGACGGCGACGGCGACGGCGACGGCGTGTGTGTCTGTGTGCACGTCGGAATTGGGTCCGCGGGAAATCAATAAAACGCCGGAACGATCTGCGTTATATGTCGACCTACATTCGAGCACTAGCGTGCTACCTTCGTTTTTCTAAAAATATCTCGGGTAATTTCTCCTTTCCGCCTGGCGGAATAGTCGCGTGCACCGATCCCGATCGTTTCGACGTGTTGCTCCGTGTCGAAGCGAAATTTCCAAGTTTCTCGATTGCGAGCGGCGATGACCGAAACCGCAATTTCCGATCGAAACGATTCGGATCGCATTTAGCGCGGACTAAATCCGTGGAACTTTCCGCTACGATTTTAGTACGATGAATTTCAGTCGAATCAATTATTTTTATGCACATATAAATGGGTACGTGGATAATCTTCTCAAATAAACGAATATTTTTGTGTCTTTTTCCCGAATCAATTTGTATCTATGTATAGGTAATATTGAAACAAGTATTTTGATAAAAATAAAATTTTAATGTCATAATTCTGATGTGCTTTTAAAGATATTAAAATTTACAATTTGTAAGAATTTCGATATTATGTTTCTAAAGAGGCTTAACTTCTAAACGACTTAATAAGATAGAAAGCCTCGAAGATCAATCAGTTTAAAGTCCGTTTATCACGCTTTAATATGTAATTTTTTAACGTATAATTTCTGTGTGTATGCGACAAAGTTTTATTCAAATATTTTCTCATAGGATTATACCAATTCTTTAAAGATTAAAAAATTGAATAATTCGATAATATTTCTCGAGTTCTCAAGAAATTAAGGAAAGAATTTTGTATGAAATAACATGAATTTTTAAGGAAAAAATTTCTTAGGAAATGGATTGCAATTTCAAAATTTGGAAAATAACAAAATATTTGAAAATATCGTAAAAATCATATTTATTAAAAACTTGCTCAGCTGTATAAAGATAAATGTGACTGATTTGAAAATAATTAATTGGCAAACTTTTTTTTCAAACCATTTAGAAAGACGCTTTAACTTTGGGAATTCTTAATTTAAACTAAAAATTTTATTATCTTACAAACTAAACTAAATTTAAACTAAAATAAATATATTTTTTGAAGCATTATGATTATTGTATTACATACATTAAAATTGTATTTAAATTTACGTTGCATTAGTATGTGTATTTAAATATAAAAAGGAGAAGACGACCCGCCTAAGTACATAAATCTCACTTTAAGGGTGTAACTGTCTATTTATGTATTAATGTAATATTACATCAATACAAGAATTGTTAAATTGACAGTTTATAAATGGACTAATCTTTATATCTGAAGAATCGCTTTTACTATTTCAAATCTCTTTTTATCGATATCTTTTTATCGACGTGAAAATTGGACCGATACTTATGAATGGTCGGCCCGATATGAATGGAAAACATTTCTAAGAATACCTGTTATTCTTAGCGAAGCTTCCGATAATGAAGTTAAACTGAACTCCATGCACGAAATTCTTATAAAACGAAATCTTTTTTTGAGATGTGATTGGGATATATTAATAGTACAAACCATTATTTGATAACGTTCTTTAAGATATACAATTAATCATAATTTAAATGTCAACGTATGTTGGCTCTTTGTTTACTTAATTGACGGAAATATTTTTACTTGTCTCACCGTCTGTACTTGCACCGTAATGTTATAATGTATTCGATAAATTCGGAAAACAGGATTATATGGAATATAGTATCGTTCAAAAAGTATCTTTAGTTGTAGACAAAGACCAGGCCAAGAGAAAGTATCAATAATTGTAGATTTAGTAATTTAAAGAGTCTGGTAAAAGAAGAGTTATTGCCTGCTAATTAAATAAAAAAAAATAGTTTTTTTCTTTCTCTCGGTAAAGAATTTAAATAAATTCTTGCATGAATGTTTCTATATATATATATTTATATATAAGAACCAACGCTAACGATAAGCATATAACTTCTTTCAGCGTTTTTTTTTTTTGCTTCTATTTGCCATTAAAAATTTATCGTATGAATCCCACTCGATTTAATGCGGAAGCTAATAAATAATTTCGCAACGAATAAATGAAGTCGGCTGCTATAGTTCCGTGCAAGGGACACTCGTCAACACGCTTGCGCCGGTCTCACGTGTGCAGTCTATCGTATTCTTGTTTCTATATACACACCTGTGTGTTGTACGGGACAGAAAGTAACAAGAAGTTATACACCAGTGTTGTTTTAACGGGCGAGCCGCGTAGAGTCTCGTCCTGCGCGTCATGGACATTAAAGGTGTTACGCTTTCGCTTTCGCGTATGGCTGTTTCACGCGACGCGAATAATTACGTGCGAACAATTAGCATTTTTCGGTTGCGTTTATAAACAACGGGCTTGAAATAAAAAAATGCAAGCTATTAATTCTTTCGTAAAGTGCGCGATTTATCGAATGTGCTTGACGATGATTTACGTCGGCTAAAATTTAATTTGAAATTTTAAACGGAATTTTTAAACATATATTAAATTCCTTATATAATAGATATATAAATTACAAATATAATTAATTAATTCCTAATAATGTGTGTGCGAAACTCATTACTTAATTACGTTATTTTTAATCTTGTTGGATTTTAACATTCTTCTTCATGCGTTACGTCTCGCTCGTTTTTGTGTTGCTTCTTATTTGATTAGGACTTTCATAGTTAATAAAGTACAATTTTTTAATGAATTTGATAAAAATAATATGTGTGTGCCGCGTAAAGAATTTACTAAATGATAAATTACGCGTATAATTAAAATGATGAACGACGAAAATTCAAGCAAATTATTTTGATTAGGATAATGCTTTGCCCTAATTGAATTGTTCTTCGGCGAAAAATTGATTAACAATTTAATCGATTTTTATCAATGACAAGAATCACGAAAGTGAATGAGAGTAACGTGGTTGAAGATGCTTAAAGGTTTATAATACAGTATAAAAATTTTTAGTTATTTTTAAATTCAGGATTATCAGTCAAGTATATCGAGCTATTTTTATTTATTTGATTCTCGCTTATCGTGTATTGTTTACGTGTGTATCAAGCTAACGTTTGTAATGTCTATATACAAATCTTTTGCGTTGCAATATCACGTTGGCATTTACTATCGCGTGAACTGAAAAGTTTAAAGCTATGTATACAAATTGCAATAAGTGCTTGACATGTAACGGAGTTGTTTTGTATAGAACTTCGTATTTTATAAGAATATTTTATAGCGCTTTGATACATACTAATCGATTTGTAAATGTACCGTTCTGAGAAAATCGCCATAAAACGTATACTTGTTCGCGATGTCCTCGGATAAAATTGATCTATTAAGCCAATCGTTTTTCTGCTTATCGCTTCATATTGCGACTTTGATTCCATAAATGATATGAACTTTTACAATACTTTTATGCACTCCTTACAAATATCTCACTGAATAATTCTTCGCTCAATAGAAATATTTTGCTATTAATTTCTCACAAAAATCTGATTTATTAATAAATACTTTACCCATAAAAATTACATATAACTATATATTGATGGAAAAACATTATGATCGACAATAATAGAGAATTTAAGATAAAATCATATGTCGATTGTTGTTTTTGTTATATTAAATTAATAAGAAATATAAAGTTTGAATTAAAGAAGTGAAAAATTTGCTTTACAAAAAGGTATATATTGTTTGCGACAGTTTGATGTGAATAAAGAGACACAAAACGTGTCTACAAAACGTGCCACTGATACGAAACTGTTGGAGTATCGGTTGTGATTCGAATAGAAATCTTCTCGTGATTATATATCTATGTTATTATTCGTAAATTGATCTAAAAGTGTTACATGATTGGACTTTGGCCATTCAAGCCACGCCGGAATGGCAAGGCGGAGGTGATGTTAGGTGAGTGCCGCGCGTGCTTTTAATGAAAATTTAAAGTTTCTTTGAGTTCTGGAACAATTTAAATTCAAGCAAAGATCAATCTAAGATTGAACAAGGTTCGAAACGAATCGAAGTTTTCAAGACTTACTTATGAGTCGATTGTGCGATTAAAGCCTTTAAAATCGTAGATTGTTCGGCGAGTCTACGAAGCTCGCTGATTTCTATCACTGTCGAATATCGAACGCTTATTTATGACTTTCTGAACTTGAGAGATTTTCGAGATTTGGAAGCTATTAAATTCGATGATTCGTCGAATAATAAATTCTCTCGTAAGGCCTACAATTTAACCCTTAAATGCCACCCGGGGTCCAGCGGACCCCAGACCCTTTAGATCGATATATTTTCAAATGTTCCCCCCAAAAATGGAGCTCATGCTCCCATTGATGATAGTTGAGTGATTGACCTACCCGCGGTTGTACACTTAGCAGTACTCAGTTTACTTAATTTTTTATACTATGTTGAAATTGAATTTTTAACAATATAAGCATTTTATTCTCTTTTCTAAGCTTTGAACAACATTGAAAATAATTTTCATGACTAAATATCAAAAAATCAATGAGTAAGGAGACGTTTTTTATGCTGGGGTCTTTTAGACCCCACATGTGTCATTTATGAGATTCTTGAGAGGTGTGGCATTTAAGGGTTAATTTAGAACTGCGATAAACCCGATATTTGACATCGCGACGAAAATCTTTTTAACGCTATTTCTTACAACAAATTTTGAAGACTGCAAATTCTAATAATATAAATAATTTTGGACGGAATAAAACTTGCAACATGTTGTATACGTGCAGGTGAAAAGTATAATAAAAAATATTTTTTTTACAACTTTAAACATAATTTCTTTCTTAAAATTGCGATAGAGCATTTTATACTCAAATTATATGCAGTGAAACTACTTTCTTTCTATGGGTTTGGGAGAAAGCGAATTTTTTCTTTCGTCGAGCCGTATAATACTCGATGGGTTTGCTGCCGAAAGCACGAGGCGCCGCGCCGTTTCCAGATGCAAGGACGAGGGAAAACGTGATGAAAACGCTGACGACGGCGGGTGCAATGACTGTGCGGCGCGCTGACCCGAAGCCGAGAGTCATTCTCCCTTTCCGTTTTCTTCCGTGAGAAGCCACCGTGTGCTTTGAAGCACGCACACGTGCGTTGCCGCGTAGGAAACGCACGGCAGTGCTGTAACGCGAGAAAAATGCACGATCGCTATCTAGCCCATCATACTAATTCGACGATTTACCGCGAAGCTTCTCATGCGCGATTATTACACGCCACGCATCTTTAAATCAACGACGAGCGTTCATACGATGCCGATATGAAGGAGGTCCCCTTCTCTTTTTTATTTCCCTTCTTTCTTTTCAACCGCTCTCATCCTTCGGCTTCATTCCCAGAACTGTACCGATAAGATCTCTGATGCCCTTCATTGCGCTCTCTCTCATTATCTACTTTTATTTATTGGCGAACTATTTATTTATTTATTTTTTTATATCCCTTAGCAATTTCAAGAGAATTTCAAAGATCCTTTTGTAAATTTTGTGTGTAGGTACATCAATTCTTGAAATAGTTCTTCAGCAAGTTATTGTAAATGTATCAATATTATAATCTTTATGATTTGTACTCTTCAGTATACTGTATTATAGTATAACTTTTTTTTTATAAATTTATAATTTATATATGTATTAGAATAAAAAAAAATATATATATACATATATATGTACATAGTCTAATTTGTTCTCGGTGTGCTTGAATAAAATCTTACGACATGCATTCTTCTCGCAGGTTCCATTATGTTTCACGTGAGGAGGAGGCCCGCAGATTACATGCCGCGGAAACGTAAAAAGAAACCAGCCGGAAAGTGGAACGAGTTGGATCACAGGTACGTCACAGTTTTGGGAGAAATTGTTATTCAAAGGACGTCAGACATTGCCTATAAACGTTTAGTCCATTATTAATTGCTCATACTTTGATGATGAGTTTATGATTTATCCAGATATTTAATCCTGCAGTAACGAATATTTTAGTGATAGAGGTGCGTTTGCTTTTTACAGGTACGAGGACGAGAGGCTACCATTCCTACTGGAGCTTAATCCTGATGGCAGCGATATCCCGAACGGCGCCGGAGTGCGACACCGATTACAGCCGAATGTCACGGAGGTCGGGTCGGAGAGACCGATAGGACCGCAAGCGGTGCAAGCGCAGACGTTGACGCTGCCAGGACCGACGGTGATGCCCAGGCATTGCGTTATAGCCTTTACCGAGAACATTGTGACCCTCACGCCGTGTTCTAGAGACGCACATACGTACGTCAATAACCAGAGGATACATCAGACGACCATTCTGCAGGTACGTGTCTCGTCCGTTTTTGCAGTTGGGATATGTTCGCATTTTGTATTTATATGACCGTTTATGTAACTTTTGGTAGCTTTTTTAAATATGGATCGCAAGGAGTAAAGAAATTAATATTTAATTTAATATATCGAATTGTTGGCGCATCGATTTGAAGAGCAAATGTAATGATAAGCTTCAATGTTGCATGCTTACAGAATGGAGCTATCATCAAATTCGGCAGAATGCACACTTTCCGATTCATCGACCCGGCGCCGGAAGAGCGCATTAGGCAGAGACAGGATTCTAACAAACAGATCGACTACGCTTACGACCGGTAAGTTCGAGACACGTATTCCTTTCTCTCGTCCTTGCATTCAGGTGAAAAATAGACGTGATGCACGAATGTTGCTCGTTCGTTGCGATTAGTCAGTACATGTTCTTTTATGTATCTCAATGTGAATGCACTTACAACAATAGTGTTCAGCTTGTTACAATTATCAGATACTCTTAATGCCGTATTGCATTAAATTTCATGTATATAGATTTTTATTAGTTACTTGAATATTAAAGTTCTTTATATGTTGGCTATGAAAGTATGGAACACTTTCAATAAATACTAGAATTTGTAAATTGAAAAGCATACTATAAATCTCTTTATTAAATAAAAAAGAAAGAGAAGACTATATATATAAAAAACTTTTTGATATTAATCAATAAATTTATCATACTTTATTAAAAATCTTCCATACTTTCGGCGGATGCTGTAACTTGTTAGAGAATTGAAACGCATTTTCCCATGAATTTTTATTACTTTCATTTACGTTTATTTCGCTCGATGTGCTTTACGTTTGCTTTCCCCGTCGTGATGTTCGCTTCGCACGCGTGTAAACGATAGACGCTCGCCGGACGCGACCAGTCAGGACGTCAGCTCGGAGAAGTTTCATCCGGGATCTGGAACACCGAACGGCGGTGGTCAGATTCCGGGTCAGGCCCAGGAACGGGCGGCCCCGTCGAGCCCCTCGAAGTCCGCTGTCGCAGCAGTCCGTAGCTCTCGTAGTCCCACGCATCCGCCGGAGCCTACGCATAATTACGAGACCACATTCGATCTGGATGGAAACGTGGAGACAGCTAGTCTGAGCAGCAGCAGGGACGGCAACAGGTAGCAAATCGGAACGATAAATCTACGACGGTTTATGATACTTGACCCAGTCGAAAAAAGAAACTTAGAACTTATTGTTAATATATAGAATCGTATTTATAACGAAGAAAATCTCGATAAAATGCAAAGCTTTTTATTATGAAACCTTTATCACGAACAGTTACGATGTAAAAGTGTTCTTTAAAAAATTCTGTTAATTTTGTATAAAATGATTAAGAAGTATGCTGGAAGTAATTTAATTATTTTCGCGATTTAGAAGCTTCTCTGAAATTTTATCTCTTTACATTTACAGCTTGCCGATTTAGCCAAGTTTTTTCAGTTTATCGAGTGCGATACATTATTAAGCATTCTATTATTAAGCATTCTTTTAGAGTAGCAATGCATCGTTGAATGTACGCTATTAGTGCTTTCTTACAATATATTGCAAATACATAGAATTATTTATATTTAAGGCAGATGTAAAACATAATGTTGTATGAATTTATGTCGTTAAACTATTCTTTCTCGAAATATTAATAACATTTACTTTTGAAAAAGAAGATTTAAAAGTTTGAAGCCAAAGAAAGGAAATTAACGTCTATCGATTATTGGCAGGCACTCACAATACGATCGGCAACCGCGAGGCACGGATCCGATTCTGCCAGCTGTCTTAGAATTCCTCGAGGAGACAGAGGAGACCTTCCTCCACGCTGTCATCACCGATGTAGAACCCTCGGCGCCACAATTTAAGTTGGCACCAACCTATACCCTCTATCTCAGCGCGAGATATCGCGCCAGCACTCACTATAAACCAGAATTGCAGCCCACGGAAAGAGCGCACCGACTTACCGTTATGTTGGCGAATGTCGCTACCATGATCCAACGCGTTATCCAGGTATTTTATTGTGAATTTAGTTCTTCTATTTTGAGCAATAAAATACCTTATTTGGAAACTACTCATATAAACTTCAAAATATTCCTGAACTGTTTCAGTGAACATATTAAAAAAGAAGTGTACTAGTTCAGATATTGGAAAAGTATCACTATAGCATATATTATTCTATATATGTCAACAATAGTTTTAGGGAAGATTATGTTCCCAGGAACGTTACATGGACGCTTCGTCGTTGGCCTTTTGGTTGGCGAACGGCTCGGAACTGCTACACATGTTGAAGAGTGACCGGCACGTGGGCGCATTTTCCACACGGGCACAAGACATCCTAGCGGATGCGGTGCATACAGCCTTCGGTTCGCTAGTGCGTTGCGTCACATTAGAACTCACGCCAGCAATGACACAGTTCATGGCGGACGCAGATGAGCCGGCAAAGGAAGCTGGGGTGCTGCAGATCTTCTCAAACACGATGGCCCTACTGCGACGATGCCGGGTGAATGCTGCGTTGACGATACAGCTGTTTAGTCATCTGTTTCACGCAATCAACGCGACAGCTTTCAACACTCTTGTCTCGAACGGAAATCTATGCGTCAGATGGTTCGGACGTAGACTTAAAGCGAGGCTGAACGCATTGGAGACCTGGGCCGAGAGGCAAGGCTTGGAACTTGCCAGTCAATGCCACTTGGCGACGATCATGCAGGCCACTCATCTACTACAGGCTCCCAAATACAATGCTGAGGAGCTGGCAACGCTAAGCTCGACCTGCTTTAAATTAAATTCTCTGCAGGTGAGGGCGTTACTACAAAAATATCAACCGGCCGCGGACGAGCCTAGGCTACCTGCCGAATTGATCGAGAATGTGGTGAGAGTGAGTACATTTAAAAGTACAATAATCTGCGTCTTGTTGACATAAAATGTTATTCTACAAAATATATATTTTACACAATATTATAGGTAGCAGAAAGTGTCGCGGATACACTTGCACGTGCAGATGGCCGCGAAATAAGACTGGAAGAAGAACCTGTTCTAGGACTAGCATTATTACTTCCTGAGGATGGTTACAGCTGCGAAGTAATAAGAGGAGTTCCACCAGGACTGGCGGAATTTCTGGCACCTCTGCAACGAGATGGTTTATGTCGAATGGCAGCCCAACCCACCAGTAGTGGTTATTGGACTATTTACATGATAGACCATCACAACAATGTAAGCTGCAAATTCTTATAACTTCAAAAATCTTTTAATATGAAAACTAAGTAGTAAGCAGATCGTAGCGTTTATCATCTTCATATGTGTTAGATCTTGGATCTAAGATCCAAGATCTAATTAATAATTATTTATAATTATATTAATTTAATATAATTAATTTAATTAATTAATTAGGGGGAATTTAATTAGTAATTATAGAGAAATATTTGTATACACAATTTTTTCAATTTTTTGCAGTTGCGTAGTCCTAGCGCAATGAGTAATAGGTCTGGTGGCTATATTAGTCACATTAATCAAAATCAAAGTCAACCTGAGATACACGTTATTAAATTGCACAAGAGTACCAACGGCATGGGCTTAAGCATCGTTGCAGCAAAGGTGTGTATCCTTAACTGCATATATTTATTTATTATAATATAATTTTATTATAAAGTAATGTTATTTTAATTCTGGTACACGTAGGGCTTAGGACAGGACCGATTAGGTATCTACATCAAAAGCGTTGTTGCTGGTGGTGCCGCTGATGCTGTAAGTAACCGTCATTTATTTAAAAATATTTTACATTTAATGTAGATATTAAAATTATGTTTAAAATGTGTAATGATATTCAATGCATATTAATTATTATTAAATAAAATTTTGCATATGATAGCATTTTTAAAATATGACAAGTTTTAATCACATAACATGATATGCTTTTAAATTAAATTAAATTATGTTATATAACATTGAATATGATTAATTAAAATTTTTTCTTTGAAATAAAAAGTAATTATACATTAAATATAATTTAAAAATTTTAGTTATAAAATTAGAATTTAAATTTACAAAAACAAATTAAAAATCAGTCTATGTTATTAAGTAAGTTAATTTATTTTTATGTATATGTTTTCAGGATGGTAGATTGACGGCAGGCGATCAATTACTCAAAGTAGACGGACAAAGTCTGGTCGCGATTACGCAAGAAAAGTACGATATAATTTTTAGACTTTGATTTAATTTTAACTTAATAAAGTTATTTCTTAACAATGTTTGAAACACTATATCATTAAAATTGATTCGCAGGGCTGCCGAGTATCTTGTGCGTACCGGTCCGATCGTGACATTAGAAGTCGCAAAGCAGGGCGCTATATATCATGGACTCGCAACGTTATTATCTCAACCTTCTCCTGTGATGACAAGAGGTAAGTTCGAAGATTAATAACTAATACCATAATTTCCAGAGCTAATTTTGCATATGGAGCAAAAAAAAAGATAATTGAGGTCTTATAATTAGATTCTATGTAATCAGTTTTTCAATTGCTAAAGCTCGCGAAGAGAATGTACTATACGATCTATAATATCTTACAAAATATTAGTCCAATTTTTTTTTATTGTAAAATTATAAATAATTTATTTGTATCGAGACAGTAAAAAATTATTAAGTTATTGTAACAAAATTCTATTATGAAATTATAACTATTATAATTATAATTATTGATAATATACAATTAAAATAATCTTATTATAAATTGAATTAATTTAATGATATATAAAATAACTCTTCCAAACGATTAAGCTTATCACTTTCTTGCTTCAAGTGCACACGTGTCAGCAAGATCCTATTTTCTACGAAATATTGGCCAGATTTATCGCCAGCGGGACATTTTCTAATCCGAATAATCGCTCCGTCAGAATAACGCCTTTCGCTTCGCTTCGCTCGAGAAGAGCCTGCTTTACTAACGCTTGACTAACCACTTGTTTCATGCAGCATATAAGACTCGGCCAAGATCCGAGCTCTTAGAGCCGGCGGTAGAGACGACGGAGACGACCAATAGTCAACCAGCCACGTCACACTCGATGGGCGACTTATTGTCCTTCCCGAAGCAGGCGCCGTGTCAGGATTCAGTTCAACCAGGTGCGATCCCGTCTCAATGCGTCGAGACATTTCCTTACTATAATCAAGTTGACCGAGGTTTCCCACGAGTCAACGTCGACGAGTACCGTTCCACGCGGCAAGATCCGTTCTCCACGTTTCGTCAGAGAGGCGCGTTTCGCGGCGGCGTCGACGAGAAAGAACACGTCTATCGTCCTTCCACCCCCACCGTATCTCCCGTGCGTCTCCCGAGATCTCGTATGCCCTGTCCCTTAATCTCTATCACGAGCGACAACGAGATATCATCCATCTTGTATCAGGACGAGAGCGACGAGAGCGACGATAAAATCATAGAGGAAGAAGAGAGTAACGTGGAACAAGGCGGAGCCGCGTCGAGTAATTCGGCGGACACTAATCCATTCGAAAGGATCACCACTCCGCCGCTGGAGTATGCGGGGACTACGAAAGATTACAAACACTCGTTACTGACTTTCGAAGAAAATTTTTTCGATGCTATACCCTACATCGATCAAACCGAAGATATTAATTACACGAAATCCTCTGAATGTGTTCAAATTGAGCCGAGTAAGAAATGCGAGCATTGTATTAAAGCTGGTTGTGACGACAACTTTAATCGTAGAAATTCTCAGAAACGTATAAATGTAGATCGCGATAGAAAACAGACTCTAAGTGTTCCACAATCTAATTTTGAGTTATTAGATACGAGTAGCAATCAGAACTTTTCATCAATTTCTAGCTCCTTCCCTACGAATAAATCAATATTGTTCGTCA
Organism: Temnothorax ravouxi; assembly: GCA_030770255.1. Taxonomy (NCBI): domain Eukaryota; kingdom Metazoa; phylum Arthropoda; class Insecta; order Hymenoptera; family Formicidae; genus Temnothorax; species Temnothorax ravouxi. The sequence continues at coordinate 66,746 of JASTWP010000411.1, forward strand.
AAGACGCTACAGCTGGGTCAAGTTGCATTACAGAATCTAAGTCGAGTGACTTTTCGCGTCTTCAAGGTGCGGACAATATTACAAAACGTACGTTGAACATCGATGAACAATATGTCGATAAATTAGACGACATTTCCAATTCCGAAGATTGCGCGGATGAGTCTAGTTCCACGATTAACGATGATTGTGCGTCGAGCAGAGCCGATAGAGACGCCGAGGGAGGAATCTCGACTCCTAAGATGTACACGATAATGCCAGAGTTGCATCTCGATCTGAGCGGACTAAACAGCGATGTCTCCAGTGACGAATTCAAAACGGAGAAATGCTGGAAGTCGCCAGAAGAAGTGCGTTTAGGGTGCGGCAGAGTTGCAGCGCTAGCGAAACATTTCTCGAAGCTTGGCGATGCCGGTCTGATCAAATTCAAGTCCACCAAGTTGAACGGTTCCCGTCAGTTCGTGTCGGAACCGAATATTATAACGCCGGATAAAAGCGACGAACATTTACATAGACCTTGTCACGCGCAGAAAGAATATAAATCAGATTCGGACTTGACAAAAGAAGGAGATGAAAACTTTCGAGTCTGCTCAGCTGAGAGGCGCAACAATATCGTTCTAGTTGACGTTGAAACCGATGGCGATTTCGCGATCGAGGAATGTAGATTTCATCATTGCGGCGCTAGACGAGTTACAATTGCCAGGATTCCAGTAAAGGAACAAGTTACGATTGATGCTAAGGAAAGTTCAATTCTAGCAATAGACGAGAATCATGATAAGAATATCTTCAAAGGTAAAAATCAAAGTTTAGTTGGTACGAAGAACATAGCTTCGACTAAGGTTGAAAACATATCGAGTAATGATAGCAAAGATCAAGTGTTTCTTGGTATCAAAAACGACGCAACTTTTGCAGAGGTTGAAGATAACAATGTGGCAATCGATGACAGCAAATCCCAAGCTTCTTTTACAGTGGAAAATCGAAAAGATGTGGAAAAGCTGTTTCCAGCAGAAAAAGTTAATATCAAAGATAGCAGTTCCAAACTCTCGCTCGAACAGCAGCAAGTAATCGCAGAACAACTCGAGCAGTTCTTAAATCTGGATAATACCGATGCGCCTTTATTTATTCCGGAGCAAGACTTGGCGCAATCTTCTGCCGTTTCTGCAATAAATGAGAATAACGATACATCCGCTTATAGCGATTCGACCCAGTCAAATTTGATAGATCAATCAGAAACAACGCCTCGAGAGAAATTATCGTTGTTGACCGATAACTTTCAGAAAATGTCGAAAGCTCCTGACTCTTCGTTATCTTCTTCCCTGCCTTCCGTTCATTCACCTTCCCATTCTTCCATCGTACTGTCGCTATCGAACGTTGCGAAGAGTTCTCGGTCCTCGGAAGATATCAGGTCACAGGTTCGTCAGTATTGCGAAAAGCATCCCAAATGCCTATTCATAGACATTTCTCATACCGCCGCTAAGAATTGTTCCAACAGCAGCTTTTTAGAGAGCTCGTTGATACTTCCGCGACATGCGAATGCGTATTCACGATCGGGTGATAACAAACTGAACGTTCTGCGAATGCGAATTGCTAAACCTCTTTGTAAGAGCGAAAGCAATCTGATCGGTACTGCAATTTATGGAAAAGAAGAGATTGAGAAAACCATAGATCTTCACAAGTCCACTAACAATAAAACACGAAGCTGTGAAAGTATCTTGAACAGCAAATTTTTATCTGATTCTGACGATCGATCGCGATCTTTTGAAAATCTTCGCGAAGATCTTGATTCATTTCACAAGTCCTGCAACAGATCGATCTCGAGTCCCAAGGGAAGTACGCGATGGCAACGTCATCGCTCCCTCGAAGAATTGAAATTGAAAAAAGGCTCCAGAAAGCGAGACAATTCAATGAATTCTACTTCAGTTCAAACTGCCGAAGACCAAACAAAATTTGGCGACCTCTTTGGCGATAAATTAGAGGACGGCACGCGATGGTATCGTCATCTGTCGCTTGAAGAATTGGAATCAAAGAGAGAAAGATCGCGCGAGAAAGACAGATGGACGAATTTAGATCGAACTACTGAAGTACAGAAATCTGACTGGAAAAAAAGAATTCGTACAAAGCGCAAGAGCTACGATCGGCTGAAAGATAGCTCTTTTAAATTATCGCGTGAAAACGAGACAAAAAATATGGGACGATTAAGAGCGGAACGGAAATCTCAGAGCGAGTTTGACATTTCGAGACGGAAGTCCGATTCGGAGAGGGTCGGTTGGAGCTTCCGCGAGATCAGCTCGCTGAAAGATGATGACCGGTCCGCTTTGCGTAAGCTACCACCACGTGTTATACATTGAATGTGCATTTAGTCGAATTTTTCTTTCTTCAAGCACTTTCATTCCGTCTGAATGAGACGAATGGAAAATCGACGTTTGCAGACGGATCAGTGTCGCACGATTTATTAGATCTGTTTACATACATTACGTTTGCTTCTATATTTATTTATAACGCGGCCGTAGTGCCCGAATGATTTTCAACATAAATCATTCTTACATCTTTTTTACAATACTTACGTTGTTTTTTGGCATGTTTTATAAAACGATGAAATCAAAAACTGATCAAATTATTTTTATAAAATTAAAATAATAGGCTAAAATAATATAAAATTTTTAGAACAATATATTTTCCGTCTTGTCATAATGAACTTTAAATTTTTTTTTCCTAAACGAAGTTGGGGAAGCCGAAGACTTGAGCAGAATTAAGAAATTGATTTGGCCAGTTTTTGATAAATGCATCGATTAATATATATATTAAATTGATTTTATCATCTGGTTTTAATTCAGAAATAGATTTGCAAGTATTATCCTGCAAATTATAAAATATAACACTAATAGATATACTTTTGTTCCATAATAACACGATGTTCTACTAATATGCAAGCATGATATATTAATATAATTTTCAGGTACTTTCTTTTGTTGCATTGCTATGCCTACAGTAGTGATATATTTAACAACGTCTGCGATGTTACGTGCACATAATCATAGTTATGTGCATAGAGAGAATACTTTATGTAATTCGATGTGATTGTTTAATTACGATATTGCACAGTAATTGCGACAAAATAAGTATCTTTTATTTTATAATTATATATTTTTTTATTTAATTAACTTAATTACATGAAATCAAATCCACGAATTAATCACATGCAAACGTGCACGCATGAAATACATATGTTTAAATATTTAATATTTACTATGTATAATATCTTTTCCGCAAAATCCAATGCAATAATTTTTTTATTATTCTATTGCAGTTATAAACTATATCACTTTTAAACATTAAGTAATCATATCAATACTTTATCCAACCACTGCACCCAACCAACGAGAATTATTTTATAGTTTTGTTGAAACAATATCACAATGCATATACAAATTTGTTCGCTGTAGCTCGTCATTGTCATAAGTGTCTTTACAGTTGGCCGTATGACATTTTCTTTTTCCACCGCTTTCAACGTGTCAAAGTTAGACTTCGATGATCCAAAAGAGAGCGTGTTCTCGTTCTCGACAAATGTGTGCTTTGCATATGTGCATGAGTGATCATTTTAATATTGCGCCTCGGCACCTTCGTGTTCACCAATGCATTAACTCAAAGCTGTCTCTTTGTGTACCCGCTTGGGCTACCGCAGGTCCTCGTCGCATGAGCGAGCGAGATTTACCGTCGCGGCTTGGACACGACGCCACTCCTCAGCAAATCCACAGCAGCAAGTCTGTGCCGGCATTGCATAGTAAGTAAGAGCGAGCTTTGTGTGTGCATATCATGCCCGAATCACACAGCTTTAGCGAGTTTCACTAGACAGATTAGCATAAGAGGAACGTCTATCTCTATCTTTTATCGAATCACGCAGCTTTATCGGGTTTACTAGGTAGATTAAACGTAAGAGGAACATCTACCTCTTATTAGACGATTTAAGTAGGCTAAAGATGTATCTGATAGAAGAGTATGCACGGCTACGTTTACTCGTTTGTACATACATAAAAATTGGATTTACGTAGATATGGGTACTGAGACCAAGCAACAGCATGAGGTGTTTAATCCTGGATACAGCAGAGCTTCTTCCAGTAACAGCGTTACACCGCCTGTTCAACCACCTCCTATGGCGACGATCAACAGTGCAACTTCTTTACGTTCCAGGTATACCTATATCTTCAACTCAATTCAGATCGCTCTCGATACATATTTTCCTCTAATTATCTCCTAAGCAAACTGGAAATAATTTTCAGGAATTATTAAGCGCAATTTTTTGAAAATGTCTTATAGGACAAATCAAAAGATTAATTTAATCAACTTTTTCTTCATTTGTTAATATATTCAGTATCATAATTGTATGTAAGTTGTAAGTTGTACATTCTGCTTGTAAAATGTAAAATATCATGAGAAATTTAATCAACTTTTTCTTCATTTGTTAATATATTCAGTATCATAATTGTATGTAAGTTGTAAGTTGTACATTCTGCTTGTAAAATATCATGAGAAACAATATATTTATTAGAATAATGTATGCAATAATGTATTCTAGGTCGAGCCATAATTTGCACGATCCCATGAGAATCGGAACTTTACCGCCCACTGGCTTAGTCAGCAGGCAGCAATCGTCGCCTAATTTGAATCCAAATGCAACGCACATGAACGCACCGTCGAGTGCACAGGGCACAGAAGCAGAACGATTTTATCAGAATCTGAGTATTTATCGAAACCAAGACCCGACTGTGAAACAACAAATTAGTTTACAACAACCAGATGACAGGTATAGATATACAGTACAACTTTTATATATCTTCAATTTTATATTTTCCTATTTTAAGCACTTCTTTTATTACATTTGACACTTGATTATACGTGCATAAAATGAAAATGTCATTGTGCACATGGATCAGTTTAGAATAATCTCGTAATTTTTCTTAAATGTTTTGAACATTTTTTAAATTTATCGTTGCATATTGCAGGAATCCTCAGCATATTCAAAAGAGTTCCCTGAGGGGTTCGCAGAACTCGTTGAACCGTCCATCTACCATGGAAGTCGGCGGTCACATCCGAGACCGTCCGACGTCCGCGTATGTCACCCCAGGCCAGCAGCAAAGCTACTCGGCGGTCAGCAATCAAATGCAACAACACAGTGGAGGACCACCGCCGCGTTCCCAATCGTCGCGCGACATCATCCGCCAGGAGGCGAAGATGCAGGAGATGCAAGAGGAAGTTCGTCGACGAGAGTTGCGCGGCGGCGCGCCGCTGCTTAATCAGCATAGACCGTCGGGGATGTATAACATGGGCGTTCGAGTGGCAGCTCCTCCTGCTCAACAAATGCCGAATACCTTGAATGTACGCACGCCGAGACCACTCGGTTCTACGTCGAGCCTGGGCACGACCTCCAGCTACGCCGCGAGACAAAACGCGCCCAGTTACAATTATCCGGATGCCCAGTACACTCAATATAACAGCACGCAGTATGGTCAGTACGGCCCGTATAATCAGTACCCTAATCGGTATCCGGTAATCGGAGGTCAATACGGCCCGATGATGCCCAAACCGAAGAACGAGGCGATCGCGCGCGGCCATCAACCGATGCCCAATGAGAATCTACTCGGTAGAGACTCGAGCGGCCAGGAGACGAAGTCGTACGCCGAACAAAATCGACATTTCGCTGGCTCACAAAACAGCTCACATTATCTAAACGGCAATCTGGACCAGCGCATCGATCAGTATGGAAACGATAACGTCAATCGCGCGCAAAACGGAGAAAGCCACTCTGTGACGACGTCGGAAGTGCCGCCAACGAGACCATCTTTACCGTCTGAGGAGTTTAATGAAAGTCCACCACCACCACCGCCCAGTACTTCGACGCACCCTCTGTACAAGCAAGCCGACACAAGGTATGTATCTTAACGCATCTTGGAAGTTGCTTGTTGATGATTAAATTTGATCCTAAATAATGGAAGAAAATGTTGCAGGTATACCGCAAGCATGCAAGATCCACCACGAGGTAGTTATTACCCTGCGGGAGGAATCAGTGCCATGCAGCAACCGCGTCAGTATCAATATAGCGCGACAAATCCTTGGCAACGAGAAGAAAGAGAAAAGGTAATAAGTAATAGTAATTAGTAAAGGAAAATAATAAATAAAATGGTAGCTTTAATAAATGCAAATAAATTTCCTTAAAGCAATAATTTTTAATTTATAGATTTAGTTTCTTACATTGAAATTTTCTATTAGTAATTATTGTGCAGTTAAGAATTTCAGTAACAAGTTTTTTGGAATTTGTAATTTTATTTTATATTTTTTATTAAGAACATTTTTATTTGACGTTGCTGGTATCTTTAGGAACAAGCCCGTAGGAGAGAAGCCGCTCGACAATGGCGAGATCAGCAGATCGCCGAGCTGAGTGCGCTGGCGCATCGAACGCAGCAGCAGGAAGAGCAGCTGCGAGCTCTCCAACTGGAGAGAGACTTCCAGAAGAGGGCGGAGGAGATTGCCAATCAGGACGATGACGAGGAGAGTAACGATTTAGACAACGAGAGCGTGCAGCGCGTTCAGGGCTTACTGAGAATGGCGGCCAGTCAGGATAGAACTGTCCAAGGAACTGTGCCACCAATTTTATCGAGAACGATCGCAGGCAACCAGTCTATGAGAGGTGGTTTGTCTCTTCAGCCCCTCAACAACCAACCTGTCACCAGTAGCCATGCTCATATTCTATCCAATCAAACGGTGTCTCAGAATGTTGGGATGAGTGGTCCTGGTCAAGAAAATAGTGGTTTGCATGTGCAACCAAATCAGCAGCAACATCAGCAGCCGCAACAACAAACAGCAACAAGTCAGAGCGAAGAGCATGTATCGACCCCTACTTATGGCACACCTGTTAGCCATTTCAGTTCCGGTCAGAAGTCCTATTCCATAGGCATGTCACACTCCGTGGAAGATAGGGAACTACAACGGAGAATGGACGAGGTGAAGCGGAAGCAGGCTGAATACGAGGAGAACCAGAAGAAGCAGGAAGAACAGCAACAATTACAGCAACATACATATCAGCCAAGCCAACATTCGCGAAGTCAGCTGCACCCCGGCATGTTACGCTTGGATAACTTGATTATTAATGGCCCCAACGTATCTATGCGTTAGTAGATTAAACATAAAGCTTTTAAAATCTTTATAGATTAAATATCGAACTTGGATTCTCTGTATTCTCATATTTCTTTAAAGAGAAATCGTCTTGAAATATTTATTTTCTACCAACGAAAGATTTGCAAATACACTATATTTTTGTTGTGTTTATTGAACGTATTACATATTTGACTCATGTATTTTTATTATTTTATTAAAAATATTTTTTTTACCGTAGCTTCGCAAAACAATGTAAATGATGCACCCCCGCCACCAGAACGAGGCTCCAGTTACGCCGTTATGTCTCAGCAAAGTGCTCTCAGATCAAACGGCTCGACTACATCCAATCTACCTCCCACTTCTCAACAGCCAGCATCTATGAAAAGGGTCTCTTTTCATGATTCAAATGCAAATAGCGAGTCCATGCTGCGCAATGTATCATCTGGAACATCAAACCCGCCGTCAATCTCAATGGACACCATTAGAGAAGATCCCAACGTGAGTAATTTTCTTATATCCATTTTTGTAATTCTTATCATTTTCCTGCTTTAATTTACTTCTATTTTATCCTATGCTTTATTTTGATAAGCATAATTGAGCAACATATTTCACATAATTGATATTGCTTTAAAAAATTTGAGTGTTTCGCGTTTTCTTTATAATATTTTATTATCTAGTCATTATTACATATATTATCTTTCATATTAATTTCAAGAGAAGTAATTTGAGATCATACCATACAAATCTCGTTCCTATTTTCTGATATACGGTCTGTAGTTTAAATAATTAATTAAGAAATTAATATCCCCTTAAGGGATTAATTTATATCGCCAATACGAAATTTATTATAAATATGAATATCCTGTCGAAATGCTTACGATGGCAGATAAACAAGTAAGGTACAAATGTTAAAACAGATCATGCTACATCATGCTGTCTACATTACGATGTTTACAATGCATGAACTGTCAGTTATAGTAATTATCATCTAATGATCATGTATCTCTCATTCGAGCATTATTCGCTGTATCTAAAATTAGATGTTTTATTCATATTTTTCATCCTATGTGATCTACATTCATGTTTCATGTTGTATATGACTGATGCTAGTCTCTATGATCGTTGCTTTACGCGTATACCACGCTGGTTGCTCCCAAAAATTACATAAGTACTTGTTGCAATACGTTGCAATACGTTTGCATTTAAACTGAACATTTCTTCAATAAGAATTTAATCTGGGACTTATCATGCAATATGATATGTTAGATATTAGATATTTTGCATTGAGTGTCAAATTTATTATCCATTAAGCTAAATTACATTAATTCAACGAACTATAATAGTTTAATTTATACAACACTAATTGATAATGGTGATGCACTCTTATTACTTAAGATTTTGTAATTTAGTTTATTTAATAAGTTAATTATAGTATCCTTCAAGTTTTTTTGTTTATTGTACATATATTAAATAGATTATTTATTAATCTTGGCTGTCTTGGATTACATTCCTATCGAGGTCCTTGCATACGCAAATTACGCAAGACATAATGTGCTGCTATATTGATATTTGGAGACTTTTTGGAGTCATTTATACCCCTGGGTTCCGTAAAGTACATATGCACGCATTTTTTATAGTAAATGTTACGTATGCTATAGATAAATGCGCGCATATGCGCTTTGCGGAACGCGGGGTACATTAAAGTAAATGTTGTTATTGATGTTGCACAGTGTGTTTGACAGTGTCGACAGTATTATATGTGTATCAATATATTGGCAAATATATATTATAGATATATATTCCATTATTCAATTGTGCTTTCAGAATTTTATCAACGACGCGGAGAATTTATTAGCCTCTCCCAAGACACCAGAAGGGTCCGGGACTTCGTTTACTGGCGCCACCCCCGGTGTAATTGGGGCTCAAGAAGTCTATAAGTAAATTTTTGTTGCATACACTTGAGATTTAAAGAGCTACTACTGAATGAGCAAGTCCTTTGACACAAGTATGCTAAACAATTGGTTGTTTCAGGGATCCGAGGCAAAAGCGACTAGCGGAGAAGCAGAAGCAGCAGCAGAACTCACAGATTGGCGCGGTGCCGGAGAAGCTCAGCTTTAAGGAGAAAATGAAAATGTTCGCGATGGAAACTGGCGAGGACGGCACGCCGCGGGATAAAGTGAAGATCTCGCGCGCCCAGCGTGAGATCGACAACATCAGCAGTCCGCTTAATTCCAATAGTAACAACAATAATAACAACAACAACACCACCACTACCAGCGGCAATAACACCAATAACAATAGGACCTAAAAACGTTGCATTCTTATTTTCACAGGCCTTAGCAATTAAGATCGATCAAATATTTTTCGAAATATCTAGGACGCTTGGAGAAAAGTCATGATTGCGAACTACGAATTGAAGAAGCACGATGTGCGTGAAGAGGTAATCTTTCCAACATTTATGTTATCTAGCCAAAAGACATCATTGTCTCGCTGCTAACATAATAATACACACATTTGTAGATATATATATCTCAATTTTTTACAAGAATAACAATTATTTAATTGAAGGCGCTATCGTTAGCAAAAAGTAAAAAAAGTTTACACAACTTACATTTATCCTTTTTATCCGAGAGTTCGTATCATACATAATAATTAAGATTACCGAATTTCTGCCTTATTTTTCCCCCGAACGTCCTAGATACTTTTTCGTGCGTTTTCCGCTCAGATAAAGAAAGAGACATACAGAGAAATATATATACCGCGCATAGTTGTAGTTCTACAAATGATGCATTAAGTTTATTACTAATGATACCAGACGAGAGCTACTTTGCATTCAGAAATAGAATGAATCTGATTAGCCGGCGGCGACTCTTCACACAGCGTTGAAGTACAAATAGAAGCTTTTGTATAGCTCTTTGACCAAAAATGTTGTGTGTTCTGCGAAGAGAAGGACCAATAATAACGTAACGTTACGGACGTACTGCGTTAGTTGCGACGAGAAAGGAAGCTGTCCGGCCGTTCTCGTACGCGACGCGTACCAATATTCCTGACTACTTCCGGACCAACATAATCTTATTATAAAGTAACTGATATAATCTGTCGAGACTAGTATGGTATAGGATAAAGGCTCGCGAGTATTAAATAAGCTTTTGAGAGGCGCGGATTGTTTCGCGAGGGTAGCTCGCGAGTGTACATAAGAAGGAGACAGACGGTAGGCCGGGCAGCATGATTATCGTACACTTTAGTTTTATATTTATCTCTCGGCAGTAGAAGATTCTGATATATACATATTTAAATTGTACCACTCTATATTTACACACTTATGCCATTATGCACTTAACAAAGTACGACAAAGTAGCGAAGGTAGATAGAAAATAGAACGGAAAATAGAAAAAAGAGAAGGGGAGAATATGTTCGCACGAGCAGGAGCGTATGTGCGTATAAATGAGAAAAATGAAGAGTGCGAGTATAACGAAAGATTTATATTTATATATAATACCTGTCCCAGCAGTATAGACGGCACTAGTTTAGCTCTCGTATTAAAGCTCTATTTTGCGTAGAGTTCGAACGAGAGTTCTATTCTTCATAGAACTCGAATGACGGCCCTACCATTCTGTAGAACTCTGACAAAAGCTCTTAGAATACAAACAGAGGCTCTATTTGCATAGAGTGTAGAATAAACGCGTTACGCGATATGGATAATGCAACCATGATGAAAGATTCCTATTTTGAAGTGTCTCCATTCGTTCTATTGACAATTTCTGAGGGAACCGAAATCTTAACGCGATGCATTATCGATATTTTATTGAATTTAGATGGCGAGAAACCAAATTTAGTTCTTGCTAATCTTCGAAATATGATTAAGAATTGTTTTTCTTTTGTTTCATTAGTAGTACTTAGAAAGAATTGTTTTTGTCTATTAAGCTTGTTCTTACAAAAGCCATCTTTTGCTAATGTACAGGGTGAATCACTTAAGATGCTTATCGCAATATATTCATCACTTTTATATATATATATTTTTTATACAGATTTATAGAGCTAATTAGCATTGCTTATTTTTATTAATTGGTTAATTAAGTGCTTATATTTACTTTGAGATGTATATTTGAGGATATCATATATAGAGATATAAAATAAATCATGGATTGTTCGCAAGATTTATATTGTAATAATTAATATTTTTATTATATACGTATAAAAATATTAGTGCAACATAAATTTTAGCACATTACCGCAAAATACAATATTTATTTTATATTGAATATGAAGAATCACAAGGAGTGTTGGAACAAATTTGTGTTCTCAATAAAATGTTTCAACGTATTTTTATTATTGAGCGATTTTTTAAATTTACGATAAATAAACAACGCACATAGGCGGCATTTTTATTTGTCACAATAATTTATATTATTTCGCAATTTCTATGATCGTCAATAATATATTGTAAAATTAAGAGATATCGATTCTTTTAAGAACGCGTAACTCTCGAATTGCAACGCGTCGCGTGTGATCAGCCGAGAATCGACATCTTAAGTGTCTCACTCTACGTAATCCCTCTGTTAAGCGCCTCAACGCTAAGTGATAATCAAATTGTTATCGTTAGGCGCGAGATTTGCTCGAAATGTTTCTTCGCGTAATTCTAAATAAAACTTTTAAGTTTAATCGTATTCAATTTTTTCACACCTCGAGTATTTCGCGGATGTGGAAGCAGTATTCCAAAAAAAAGAGCTTAGTGATCTAACGTGAAGAACAAAGTGTAGCAATATTAGGATGTAAGGAACAACTTATGTAGTAACTGTACAAACGATTGTTGAGAATGTTTGTTGATTGATCTTGCGCGATAGGAATCGCCACGCGGGTCGGTCCGACTGACGCTGGAGAAGTATTTCACGTTCCACTCAGTGCTTCGGTTATATTTGTTAAAATTGTGTGACATTCCTCACCGTCCAAGTCTGTGTTCTGTGTTACGACATTTTACAAATCATCGGCTGCTTTCGACAGTATTCTCGGGAACTCCGAGTATGTGAATGTGTGTGTGTGTGTGTTTCGAGTATTAAGTATTTGTAAAAATAATTTGTTTCCGACGTTTCTCTTTTTGAAATTCATGAGTGTTATAAAGTTTATTTTCCGGCACAGAGATAGAGAGAAAGAGAGAATGAGAATGAGTGTGAGCACAGAATGCAATACTAACATCGCGTAACTAACAATACAATATTAATACAGATCAATACAAATATCTTCGCTTCCAAGAGAAATCATTCGCGTCTCTACTCTATTCTCATGTAACATTCTCGAATTTGTCTGTTCAGCTCTGCTTGAGAAACGGAGAGTTGCGTTGCGATACGGAATATCTATATATGGGCTGCATTCGAAGAGCGCGCTATTAGCGCTATTGCATCATTCTGTCTTTATCGCTCATCAGGTGTAAAACAAGGATAGAACAAGCAAATAGCGCGCTCCTCGAATCCAGCCATTGACGATCTCTTAAAAAAAAAAAAAAAAACAAGTGACTAGCGCTTTTACATTAAATTGTTCGCTTAAATAAAGCGTTTAATCTTCTTCAAACCTCTGCGATTAATCTCCAGCGATTTCAGTAATCGCTTTTCACATCCATAGAGAATGTCTTCAGAAATGTGCTTTCGTCTTATTTATCTGTCTTTATATATATATATATATAAATTTCTTATTTCTTTCGCGCGCTTATGTCGAGATCCGATATTCCAGTCTTTATCATTCCTCCACCTGGGAACGATAGTGATAATCTTGAGCAGCTTGTTACACACCGTCGTGCGATAAATTTTGCTCGTGATCACAACGAATTTCCGCTTTCGAGCTGTACGCTGATTGTACAATTGTCGCGCGAGCGAGGTTCCATCGTCCGTAGTCTTAACTTTTTAGTTTTAATCAGCCATATCGTAGGTCAAGATCGACGTTATTAATAGCGACTAATTACTTTTGAAGAAAGGCTGTAAGGAGGATCATTCAAACGTATTCGTCGAGGTAAATTTTAAACTCGATGTTAATCAAACATACATGTATTAATAGATAAACAAAAATCAGAGGGAGAGAAAGAGAAAGAGAAAAAAAGAAAGAGATAAATGATAAGAGATAATCGAAAATTCCCTTATTGTTGTGTATAGCGAGCGTATATATTTGCACTATATTTTGTAAAACTGTTTTCATAATCTCATATAGAAGAGAAAAGAGAAGATCGATGATATCAGCCGTTAGGTTGACTAAACGCCGAGAGCGAATCAACACGTCACGGGGATGTTATTAATATTACTATATTTTACTTATAGTACCGATTGTAATTTCGCAAAGTACAGTATATTTTTTAATTATTGTATCATGTAATGTTATTAGCGAAATACGATATTTGACGGAAAATATATGTCAGCTGTATTCAACGCTCGATGCCTCCTTCCCCTTGTCTCTCATATTTCTTATTTATTAATTTTTCTATCGACGGAACGCGCTGATATCACCAAAACGCATTTCCTTTCTACTGACGTGCCGAATAAAGTCCCGTAATATCATATTAAAAAAGACGTATATTCATACATTGAATGTTCACACAAGATTAAGAAGAGTGATTATATTCGGTTTCGACGTATTTCGCTGGCTTTAAAAATATTGCAGTGTTCCGCTTTCGCGGAAAATATCGAAGGGCAGGATATAATTTGCGAGAACTGTTTCTGCAAAAGAAGAGACGATTTTATTAACATTCATCGTTATAAAATACGTTGGATTGCAATGCATTTAATTCATTTCGTTAAGGCTATGCGCTTTAACAACGATTACATTAACGTCGTTCCACTTTTAACTTTTGATACTTTTATTTCTATATATATGAAGCGATTAACAGGGATCAATAATGAATTGAGTTTGTTTATTAGAGATTCAACGTTACCAAAGCTAATAATAGGCTACGTGAGCTTCTGGCAGATCCGATAAACTGTCATCAATAATAGCAAAATCTATATATTAGAAAATAGACTTATAATAAAATAAATAATATATAACATTTATTTTTTTTTACATACAATTCCTATAACTTACATTCTGATTGAGTAGATAGACTAGAATTTCGTAAATTGTTAAACGCTATTAATTGTATCATTGCGGCATTGCGGATTAATATAGGTACGTATAACTATAAGGTGTTACAGCTTCACTGTATTTCGATAAAAGATCAGATTAATTTCAAATGGATTTCTCATTAACAGAGATATCATATTCGAGACGTAATTATCAAAGTAATACCTAAATTCAAAGATCAAGAAGATCTAGGAAGTGATTTGTTCGAAACCCTGTCGAGAGGAAAGATAGTTTCGAATTCATTAGGGAGTTGTCATTAAAATTAAAGTCTGCGAACACACTGTGCGTAGATTTACGAGCTTTCAAGTCGTCATGTTCAATATACATATAAATGAAACGACGTTTCAGTATCGATTGTCAACAGGTGAGCGTACACGCACTTTAAAATACTCCATTCTCGCAAATTTATTTTTAACAGCTCGCATGCGTTGCTTACGAAAAAAAAGACATTCAAAAGCGACGAACAATCGTTTCAACCTCGTCGATCCTCTCGGTATATAATCGTAATTTTATTTAATTAACATTCTTAGATTAATGAAAGCCTCTTATAATTATCACATCGAGCGATTTGTTATTTAACCCTGTGCGCAATGATAAACATTATTATCGGCATTGTGGAACGCACGTCGTTTTATGCCACGAACTCACGGGCGATGATCTCACATTAAATTACACGAAGCGCGATTAAACTAATTGAGTAATTTGATTAAGCGAATCATTAACGGGTATTTCATATGCGATCGATTAATCAACGATTTTATCGTTTCATATGTAGCATCACATAAGTGTCTACGGAAGCGAGAAAATCTAGTTTAAAGAGACAAAAACGTGTCTCCTTATAGTTTACGCTTTACATTACATTCTATTTTGTATGTTTGGACAAGCGAGGTACTAGTCGGTCGACTATAAGCGAAAAATAACTCTTCTTCTTTCTACAACAATCTACCTGTGAAAAATAATTTATGTTTTTTATAACAATCTATCTTTAATATATTCTCTATATCAGCGAATCAAGGTCCAACAGAGTCAAATTATAAAAATCGCTGTAAATTTGCTTTTACTAGAACCGCCGTAAGGTGCAACCGCAATAACTTGCGTACCTGAGAGACCTTCCTCTAATATAATCGATGTTATTTCATTAACAATCTCGCCGTAGATCGTGTGTCATATGCACATACATCTTATTTAACGCGCTAAAATCGCTGCAACAACATTTGAAGCAACTACTACATCAGCCTAAAAATTTTCCCCAATTCACTGATTGATTTAATTCTCCCGCGTTCGTTTCTCTTTTCATTCCATAGGAATAATTGGGGAGTGGAAGATTCAATCACGTGTTGTACTTCACGATAAATCATCATTGACAAGGCGAAACGTAAAGCACCGATGTGTAACCGCTCAGCGTCGTCTCTCTATGATAATGATTATCAAACAGTCTAGCAGTCTGGCAGACTTCAGATCACGGTCTTACATACCCGTGCTTCAGACGTAGGATACGTATTTGTGTTTGTCCTATGTTGAAAGCGAGAGATTCGTGATAATTATGTCGCTTTCAAACGAATGCCTGTCTCAATTAAAGACTTCGTTATGTTCAACTTGTCCTAGAGCAATTAAGCCTATTCAATTCAATTTCCGTTGGAACTCGAAAATAAATAAGGACAGCATTAAAGCTACTCAATTAAAAAGTCTATATTCACATCTAACATTTAGCGCTGAATGTAAGGTATGAATATACATATATGGTGCTGAATATAGCTTCTCTTTTAATTCTAATTCTATAAATTCGCCGTATGAAATTAAATCCTGCAAACTCCCTTTCCGATCGGTTTCTTTCTTTTCATTTAGTATTATTTAAGATTAAGTATCGCAGATCTTCCTTCTAGTGCTATTCCAGGATTAATATCCTATAAATACTTCTAACATCACGTAATGTATAACGTACTGTGATTGTGGTCTCTCTCGTCTCAAGGTGTTCTTTCAATTTTGATTTTAATTATTTTCCTAGATCAACCTCTGAGGAACACACTGATCCTCACGACTCGATAGGAACATTCGTTATCGTTAAGAAACTTAAACTCCACTCCGCAAACCATTGATTTTTAAGTTTTAACAGGACGGAAAGGTATGTGCAAAGTATTATTATATCTCCTCGCTATAGGCGCAATTCGTCATTTATAGGCTTCTCAAATATATCTTACATAGCTATAACTATTCTTTAAACGAGTGCCAACTCTAAACCGTCGTACAAAATAGAGCTTCTAGGTGTTTTGAACAATTCCAGCTTTCAAATACGTGATATGTAATGAATAATCAGCGAATAAATTAAGAAAAATTTGAAAACAAGTTACAAATTGTTCGATCGTTTTTAACTTTTTTGCCAAACCGGAAATAAGTATGGCTATTCTATAAATTTGAGCTGCTATTATCTATTACAGACAGTGACCTGACTCTTTAAAAAATAGCTTCTCCCTGCCACACATACACACACACACACACACACACACCAAAGGGAGAAATTGAAACTTTGTCAAGAGAAAGGAATTTTATACCACTTCAATATTCATTAGTCTTGTTACTTTATTCCTAATAAAATTTTAATTGTATAATTGTCCTCTTGATATTTCTTCAATTTCTTTTCTTCTATCTTACTTTTTTCAGATATCCTGCCTTTCTGCTTAGCGCATTACTTTTTATTTTCACACGGTGCTTATAAACAAACGAAAAGTCACGCCACTGTCAATAATTACGCCGCAGATTGTACTACTCGATTTAATTATTACATATTATCAGCTATCACGACGAAGCTCGGTGTATCTTTGATTATCATTGCTTTTGCAAGCGGTAGCTGAACCTGGCAGAAAAACCTGATGACCGACATTTCGTGGGAAATCACTGAATACGATCGAGTCGGGATAAAATTGCAACAGCAGGACACAAGTAATGTTGCAATATTCTTCAATAATTAATCAATTGCTTATTAACTTTATGATGACAATTGAGATATATCATCGAGATGATATTTATAATTATATTGTTATGTTTAATTATATGTTACTTTTCAAAAGCTTTCCTAGAGATGCGTGTCAGTGAATTAATGAAAAGCTTCTGAAAAACATTTCGTTCTTCCCGACAGAAATATCGGTCATCGTGTTTCGCGTGTCCGAAGTCTTTGATTCGCGGCACGCGAAGGGTCGGCCTCTCTTCCTTTCTTTCTTCTCAACGTCCGGCCCATCGCGCGCAAATACAGAGAAGGCATTTCGCACGGCCGTGGTATTATTGGCCGGAGCTGACGGACGTAGTGTCGCTGGCGGTGGACGCGGTGTCCGACATCAGAGGCGGTAACGATGGCATCAAGGGTTGCGCCGTTGGCCTCAGTAGCTCGTACTGTCCCCGCGACACCCGCACGGAGGGTGGCGACAGCACCACGTTCATATTCTCGGCTAACGGTGGGAACACATTGTTCTGAAATTGACCGGACACGTTGCCCACCGGCTCGTAGTTCGCCACCACGATCACCTTACCGCTTCTGCTACACGCCTTGCCGACCCCGAAGTAACGGCTTCTCGCCCATATCAGCTGGGTGAAGTGACCTAGGAAAACGCTTCTTTGCATGAATTATTCTTCAATAAAATTAAAAAATTAATAAAAAATTAATAAAAAATATATGAGAATGTGTAAATCTACAGAGTAGAAAAAGAAATTAAATTAAAACTTGTATGCTCGTATATACGCAACAATCTATAATCTTCTTATAAGAATTTCAACTTTTTTTCTTGGTTGAACTATGTAAAACTTCGTTTAACTACATAAATGAGACTTTATTTAAGCAAGTTTTCTTTATTTAAGGCTATATAATCTCATTTCAAGATTATTGTTGCGTACGTATATACGTATACTCGTATGAGTATATAAGTGTTGATTTGACGCTTCTTCTTTTTCTATGTACAAATATAATACTAACAGAATATAAATTTAAAAAAGTCTTATTAAAACACTAATACAACATAATAAATTAAATCAAACAATATAAAATTTATCTCCTATCATTTCTAAGAAGACATTATAAGGCTGTTCTTCCGAAAACGTCCATGCTCCGATTTAAGTGAAACTTTGTGAATAGGTTCCTTTTAGATAAAAAAGACGTATACCAAAAGGTGGCATCTCGTTTCGCGTAGAAAGTGTATGCGCGGAGGCAGCAAGTTAAAAATGTTAAAAAAGTTGCTAAACTTTGGAGTCGCAAAAAATTCTTTTGGTACATGTCTTTTTTATCTAAAAGGAACCTGTTTACAAAGTTTGACCTAAATCTGAGCATGGACGTTTTCGGAAGTTTCGTCCATTATAATCTTACTAACTTTTAGATACTGTTATTTTATTTTATTTTTTTTTTTACCTGCGTTTACATTAGCGTGGAGAATGTCCGGTTCCTTGAGAAAGTTGTACTGCCTCACGGCGGAGTACCAGTAGGACGCGACTTCCTGTCCCGTGACATCGCTTGGTACCGCGCCACCGGGACGACAATAAAGATTGTGACCTACGTTCCGATCGTTCCTGTAATAGAACGTGTTCGTGTGCGCCAGATGATTAGCCCATGATTGAGCGTACTCGCACAACTGTAACATCGAACAATAATAATGTATAAGTATCGTTTAAGTTCGCGGCATGTTCTTGAGTCGTTTTCCGCGTTGCCCTTTATTACTCTAAATTTACTACCTGGGGTGACATGGTCAACGGAGGTGCGTTGTGCCGTTGCCGATAAACGTTGTGCCAGCAAAGGCACTCGGTGATGAATTCGCTGTCGCGCCAGTCGGTCTCCAAATCGCTGCTGTCGTGCGTAATACTCATCGGTCGGTTGCTGAGTATCTGCAAAGAAAATCCATCTTGATACGCGCGAGGGGCACGCAATAAATCCATTCTACGATCTATGCGATATGCCGCACGCGATATCGTACAACTCCGTCCTCGGGTTTCGTAAGGCGCTCGTCTCCTTCGGGCCTCTAAATACTGGAGTCCGCGAATCTCGAGCCTTTCAAGTGATAAAAATTGTAGATCCTTCGCGAATCCTAGCGAATTTCGGGATTCGCACAAATCTCTAAAACCTGAAAAAATCTTGCACTCTTGAATTTTTAATCTACACAAGTTGTACAATCCTTGAATTCTCAAATCCTGAAATCGTTGAGCTTGAGATTCGTAAGTTCTCTTAGGTTTCTGGATTCTCTTTGGATTTACATCTAGAATTTTTAATTTCGAATTACTGCGCTTTTGCAACCTTAGATGTCTACATCTCCAATCCTGATTCTCTTTCTCTTTAAAATTTAAAGGACACTATGGTATTCAGCCTTCCGGCGCGGAGCATCGCTCCTCAGAACCGAACACGAAGGAAGCGTTGCTCCGCGAATAAAATTTTGTGGAAAAGACAAAAAAAAAACAACAAAACCGAGAAGATCGCCAAAACGAAAGTCAACCGAAAGTCCGAACAGACCAATTGTGCAATATCCCAATTGCATTTAGGAACCGAGATAACGGTGCGCCGCTCCTGACTTTAAAGTATCGACCCAAGTTCTTTGCGCGCGTGCTCCTTCGCTCTTTTAATTTCGTATTCCATTTCGAAAACAGTCGCACGTCAGATAAGCCAAGGACACAACGGAAATTATATTCCACGAACCTGAGACCTGAGACACGTAATCCGGCGCGCAATGTTCGTCTTTATAGCTTTCTACCTGGATTTACAAAAAAACGCGACATTATTTGCTCTCTCACAATTATTTGCTGTCAACTTCATTTCGTAATTGTTTTCAAAATAACATATAGAATAACAGAAAGATCATTTGACAATGCGGTATGATAATTTCTCACATTTCTAGGAAGTATACTCAAAATGTAATTATCCTACTGGAATCAATTAACGCAGTTTAAAATCCAAGTTCTCAGTTTATTAAATCATCTAACATCTAACAATTTAAAAGTGATTCTCAAGACAAATATACGCGCTAAAAAAAGAAAAGAACAGAACTTAATTATTAAATTGAGGGTCAAGATCGTATACTTTAAGATCATTTTACTTTAAATTGAACGAATAAATACTTTTCTGAGAGAGCGTATTCGCGATTTCTACCGTCTACCTTCTTCAGAAGTTTCGGCCGATTGTCCAACTGTTGTTGAGTCAGCTCGTAGTTCATCGAAGACGTGGTGGCTACTACGGGATCGGCAATTCGCTCCGCTTTGTACAACTTGCTCTGTTCCACTCTTTTCCTCAGGTTCTCCAGAGCTGTTGCCTCCTCGCGTTTTCTTGAAGGCGGCCAGTTCGAGGTATGGATCATGGTGATTCCGGCACATGGTGAATCCTGACGGGGACGAAATTAACAAACTGTTGCCTCAGTCATCGTAGCTTCATTACGCGAATATAATTCGCCGGACACGATAAAAATATATATATAAATTTAAATTGAAAATTAACTTTATATAACAAATTAGAGTAGAATACAGAAATAAGCTTTTATATCCGAATGGAAGAAATTAGAACAATTTTCCGCTTGTGTAAGCTAATGTACTAATTAACTCACTGATCAATTAAGGGACTTTTGTAGAGATAGATACTGTTCATTATAATTTATATGCACGACTCCTTCGGAGTACGACAAATCGACAAGAACCTCCGAGAACCTCTTTCGTCTCCCGAGAATAAAAAATTTTGATTTAAAAAATTCGTAAAGATACGGGATTGATGAGATAAACTCGAGAAAAACGCACAGAAGTGTAATGCGGTTTTCTGTCTAACTTCCAAATCCTATAATTATAAATAATTAATAATATAAAAAATATTAATGAACAAATATTAATAAATAAATGTTAATTTAATATAATTGAACATTGATAAAATAAAGATAATAAATTAATAATAGTAAATATTCGCGAATTAATTATAACTGTGGGAAAAAAAATTATAGATTAACGAATGTCTTGCGTAAAGTAGTATTGTTATAAAAAAAAAACCACACAATATATATAATTAATTATATTAATAAAACGGATTAAAGATCATCAAAGAGTGTAAACATTTATGTAATCTTGCGTAATACGCAATGTCGTGAGATATAATCCAAAATAATGCTTTATCAATTAAAAGAAATGATTGACACATGGTGAATTGGATGATGACATAGATGTGCAGAATGATTCTTTCTATCTCTCCTTTGTCTTTCTCTTAGATTATCAATTCTTAAGTTGAAAGAAAAGTAAAAAGGGTAAATATGCATCTTTGAAAAACCCTCTCTGCTTTCCTAAGGTAATCTTCCGATCTTAAGACACGCAAGTTCTAGGCATCCCGTGCCTTTCTTTCCGATCATTAGTATCATTCGTTGAATCTCTAAGGTTCTAGCTTATGCACAGAGTTCCTCGCACGAAGGAAACTACTCTTCCGGGACCGTAAAACTCCTCTCCGAACGGAGGAGAGACGTGGACAGCCACGATCCCCCGTGGCCGTGGGGCCCGTCGAGGACCAACCTTGGAGTGATTGCTATTGGAAAAATTGAAATCCAGGTGTGCGGCCTGGCTGAGCAATCGTCGGCTCGCGGGGCACCGGTTGCGATTGATCATCTCCTTCTGCATCGCGTACTCGATGAAGTAGCTCTCGAACTCGGACGCGCTGTCGCGCTGCGGCAGAAGCTCCGCGGTCTCCTCCGCATTGCCATACGCGCGGCTCATCTCGCGCAGCTCCATCGCGGGCGGCGCGCTTCGCACCACAATGCCGTGATCCACGACCGTGCCGGACGCCGGACCAGGCGCATACTGGCCGAATTCAGCCCGCTCAGCCGCGCAAAACCGCGAGCGAGCGGGTACGTACCGCGGATACCGCACACTGCGGACGTATGCGCGTCAAGTTCGCCGCGCACGCGGCCATCCGGCCTACAAAATTCCGTCCGAGATGTTGACACGAGGGTCCTCTAAATAGTTCGCGAATCACGCGAATCTCCCGATTGATCAATGTCGCCGATAATGATAAATTGGATATGCATCCGAAGCGGCTGGTTGAGCGGGCCGTTGTAGCGTAAAATTAATATCAATTTTCTTTCGAAAGAGAATAATATGAAATGAACCGAGTAACCGAGTTCATTTTTGGTCATCACTGATGGTGCTATAACTATAATTATTCCTTTTTCTAATTTTTTGGAATTATGAGATCTGTAAATTGAAACAGTGATAACATGATAAAATATAATAAAAACATTGATGCTTGATAAAATATTGATAGTTTGGTATAAGTTGAAATACTTGTATAACCACTATCTTCGATACATTTTTAAAATTGTCAATAATATCAGTCTTTTGGATATATAATGTGTAGTCTCGATTATCCTTTTTTGCGATTTATTCGTACGTTGCTAGTGATTATTAATGAAGAAGTGATCTTTCTCTCTTTCCTGAATTGTTACAATTTTCGATTCCCTGTTTAAACTAAAAAAAAAAAAAAAAAAAATACCGAAAATAATGGGAGTTATATTTCGAAAAAAATAGGTATCAATATAAGAAGTTTATGTATATGTCACTGTCAAAGATATCGATACGAAGATTAGCTTAGATATTTTATTTTATGTAATATAATATAAAAGAATACTTCTCAGAAGTTCACAGAGATATTATTCTTATCTAGAATATACGGATTCGGTATAAATTGTGTGATGAGAAGAATACCTTGCGAGTTCAGTTCATCGTTATTTATTATACAGAAATACATTAATCTTGGCTAGCATCCACATTCTCGGTTTGAAGTCCCTTGAACGACGAAACGGATATATATGTGACGAGGGTATACAGCTTGTTTGCAGAGTCCTCGTCGTCGTTTCTCCTCCTGCTCAGTCTTACACGAACTCTGAAGGGAACGTTTCTGAAAAGAGGAAAAATAATGTGTGATATATTCCTAGAACCAGACCAGGGGAGCTCTATTCTCGAATCGTTTTAAAACTTGCATGCAAAATTCAATGCATTTCAAATAGAAAACGATGAAAACGATTCGAGAATAAAGCTCCTGTTCTTTATCGCTGCACTGAACTGCACTAAAACTTTCTATCTCGCTTTCACAAAACTTCCAATACATAACTGTTTCATTTTAAGTACGAGTGTACACTAGTTCATCAATAAAAAACAAGCCTATAGTTATTTGCACTCATTTTTCCATGATAAAATTGGAAGATACAAAGTTATATTAGATTGATAAATTTTCTCATATATTCAAAGATGTTCAATATCGATTAATTAATGCAAGAATCACCTATGATGGTATTAACACGGTTTTATTTTCTATTTCTTGTTCTCAATGTACTTTATATTTTTGGCACAAATTATTACGTCAAATAATTCTAATTCGAATTGTATCCAAACAAATTATTACTCCAGGAATTTAAGCATGCCAACTTGAAGCTCTTAGGGCCGATTTCACCGCCTCCGATTAAACTCACTCTTCGTCTCTTTCTAAGGAGAGAGTTAGAAAAAGATGAAGAGTGAGTTTAATAGGAGGATCAAGTTAACCGGAGACGGTGAACGATCGTTAGTTTTGTTGAGTTTTTATTGAAAAAATACCTGATGCCTTTTGACCACAATTGTTTGTTGAGGCGTGTGTCTATCCTAACATCAGGTGTTCCCATCTGCTTCTCCGCGAACTTCCTGATCTCCTTGATCGCTCGCGGAGCGCGTTTCTTAAATCCAACGCCATGAAGGCGCTTGTGAAGATTTACGGTGTATTCGCGAGTCACCACCTCGTTGATCGCACTCTTTCCCTTCTTCTCAGAAGACTTTGCCATCTTTCACCTGCAATTATAAAATTATATCGTAATGACAAACTATATACAATCGTATACAGACATAACCATATCCAAGCAACCAATCTCACGAAAAAAAAAATAAAATTTTAGAACAGAACAAAAATCTCGTCAATTGAACAGAATGAAAACCGGCACATATATCTTACGATGGAGCAAAATTTTAAATGCTATTTGGTTTATTGTAACTTTGGACGTAATGCATCATGCATCGTTGAACAAGTGTCACACCGAGCAGCAATAAACGTCACGTGCTCAGCGCCAATTAACGGCCGAAGAAATCAGATGTGACGATTATTTCAACATTAATTCACGAGAGGAAGATTTACCGGATAATATTTTTGACAATCTAAACGCACGTAAACAATATAGAAAAGGATGTTTAAGGATTACAATCTACAAGAAATCATAACTACCTCTCCTCGATGCACGGTTAAATGCGGAAAGAACTATAGAAGACTAGAAGATAGACGCTCTTTCCATCGACGTCGTTGACGCGATGTAGCGGGGCCAAGCGCCCCAAGCGGAGCGACTGGATATATCTGCCCGAGACCGAGCTGTAGATCGCGCCAATTGGCTGAGCCACTCCTATATACTACGTTTAGGGTGCGGTCACATAAACTGATCTGATATTTTCCGCGTAAAGCCTGATTTATAGAGGCCGTAATCGTTGATTTAAGCCGTAATCTTTAAGGGTCGACAGGAGTAAGCTGGTCTACACAACCTTGCTTTAAAGGATATTTAAGCTCTAAGCCGTAAAAAATTGACCAATCACAGTTGAATATTCTCCTCAAATTCTATTAACTAAGTGCTGGTCTACAACCTTGCTTTAAAGAATATTTAAGCTCTAAGCCGTAAGAAATTGACCAATCACAATAGAATTTGAGGAGAATATTCAACTGTGATTGGTCAATTTCTTACGGCTTAGAGCTTAAATATCCTTTAAAGCAAGGTTGTAGACCAGCACTCACTACCGACCTCTGTCGGGTTGCTTAGCTGCGAGTCCGTATTTTATTTATTATAAATTTTTTAAGAGCCAAAATGGAAAATCCGGCTATGTACCAGCTTGCGGCTGATCTTACTGATTAAAACGAGCATAAGTTTAATGAGATTCGTTAATTAATTTGGCTAAACTTTGGGATAAGCCGTTCCTAAGCAGCTTTGCAGCTCTAAGCTGGCCTGCAAAGCTGCTTAAGAACGGCTTATCCCAAATTTTAGCCAAATTAATTAACGAATCTCATTAAACTTATGCTCGTTTTAATCAGTAAGATCAGCCGCAAGCTGGTACATAGCCGGATTTTCCATTTTGGCTCTTAAAAAATTTATAATAAATAAAATACGGACTCGCAGCTAAGCAACCCGACAGAGGTCGGTAGTGTTACTCCTGTCGACCCTTAAGAAATTGACCAATCACAGTCGATTGTTCTTCTCACATTCGACTGTGATTTGTCAATTTCTTAAACTGGCCACACACACTTTCCGTAGAACGTAACAGTAGGATTTCGACCAATCGCGTTGCTCGATTCGAAAACGTATGGCCGTACGTTCCTAGGGGAACAGTTGGAAAGAGATGAAGAGTGAGTTTAATCGATCGATTAGATTAAATCATGTTGGTGAAACCGGGCCTAAAGAAGTTAAATTGGTTGAAAAAAAAATAATTGTCCGGCTAACTTCACACCGGAAATTTTATTTTGATTTTACAGGAAAACGGCTAACCACCAAACGATCGGACTAGGCCATGGTGTTAAGAAGACACCATGGACTAGACTACCAAAGACCACCAAACGACTACCAATCGATTCCAATAAAAGTTCGATACGTTGAAGTTGTCCGGCCAACTTCACAGAGATGTAAATTCTGCAATGTATCGCCACTTACATCCCTAGAAGTCTAGGGATTTTTTTATGTTGGTAGACATATATTTTCTCGTGTCGCAATCAGAAAGAAACAATAGATTTTAGACAAAGAAAAAGAGTCGTTTTGCGCACACCATGTACATTTCCACCATGATTCGAACTAATACTCCAAGTCAAAACTCTGAAATAAATATATTAATCATATTTATCATATTAATCATATTTGTTATAATAATATAAAAGACACTCGTATGACGCGTGCATTTCAAAGAACAATGAAAATGGCATGAAAATCGGTCGTCTACCACATATTAATTCCGAATGAGTAAGCGATTAATTGGTCGCCGCGCGAGTCACGCGTTCCTTCCCGACATTGCCATTATTGGACTGCGTGACGTCACTTGAGCATGACGTATCAAATGAGGTGTCTTGTCCGTCTCGTTGGACGTCGCAGGCACATTTCCGCAAAGACAGACGACTTCCGATTGGCGGCCGCTAGCGACGACATATCTCGCCGCCGAGCGATCGCGGGGCCGCTTCCGATTGGCCGTTGCCTCCGGCGTTCCCATGACGCGGTACGTCCTCCCCTCCCCGGGCGTTTCGCGGCCTCGCGCCGTACTTCGTGGCTTCGGGGACGCGCTCGGTGCTAGCTTCGCACAGTGGCGAATCGAAGGGAAAAAATACGCTACGCACTCTCTCTTTCTCTCTCCCCCCGTTAACCTGCGATGTCGAGTTGATTTTTAATCCCTCCGGGTTTCGCACGCTCGTAGCTCCATTTTATTAAAAAAAAATACGGACCAGAGCGCTAAATATGGCCAACAAAGTATGGCATACAGAATTGTGGAAGTCATGGGATAAGCATGGGAAAAATGATTTGTAAGTGGTGTTGTTAGCGCGTCGCCTGGTCGACGCGATCGACACGGTGCATTGCTGGTCGCGAAAACACTTATCTACCCCCGTTAACTCGCTCTACCGAAGACTTAATTTGTCAATTCACGACTGTTTGCAGCCTCAAGCTAATCAAGCACAAATTTAAGGAAGGCAACAGACCAGGTAATAACGCGCTCCGGCTGTGCTCCGCTCCGCTCCGAGCCAGCATGCCCGTTCCGATATATTCATTGTCGTTTCCACGCGAAGCGAGCGCAGCCATCCTCATACCCTCCAGTTCCTTAGCGCATGCATATACTTATCACACAATGCTCGCTTCAGCACAACGCATTCTCATACATTCTTTCCGTCTCGCGATAACAGCATGATTATCAGTTCCTTATTTATTTATTCATGAGTTATACACACTCATGAATAGTCCGAACGGATCTGATTCTTTTGAAATTTCTTTTGACTCCTTGTTGTTCATTTTCTTCTGTTTAATTCACTTTACACGTTGCATTGCATTTTGTCATATAGATCATTTTATACATGTAGTGCATATGATAACTTTTACACATGGAGTAACGACTACGTTAGACGTCATCATTAATCGGGTTTATAGTAACATCTGTAGTTATTACTTCCCAAAATGCTTGTTTACACGAAGAGATGTTATTTCATCTCCAAAGAAAAAGGTCTCGCGAAAGAGATACTTTTTAGCTTTTTATACTTTTCATAACATATGCTTAACATTTACGTGTTTCTTTACAACTTTGTAAGTCTTTATAAGTCTAGATCTCTTCGCCAACAGGTATGGAGTAATAACTGATATTATGAAACTGGATTTAACGAACGTTTATACAACATTGTATGTGTCAGCAGTGACTACCGATGTTATTAAACCCAAGTAATAGTGACGTGTAAACGTAGTCAATGTTACAAAGATGTGTTTCTCTATTTTTCATACGGAATTTGCAAAGGAGATAGAAATTGATAAGACCTACACGTTTATTTCAAGCTTTTATATTGCACTTTTATATCTTGTATTTTTTCCCCACATATATGGGCATTGTTTCATATTTACATTATATCTTCTCATTGTATAACTGCCTTCGATATTGTACGTTATGATGAAGGATCTTTATGGTTTTTTTTATAGAATGGAGACGCGGAATTTACGAATTAATATCAAATGGAATCCATGGAAACGTAAAAAAGGACAGTGTAGTTCAGACATTAGGTGAACTTTCGGTAAGATTCTTTTTATTATCTTAAGCTTTACACGCGTCGAAATTAAATGATATTGTAATAATATGCTAACATGTGTAATTTGTTTGTAGAGTTTTGATGGTTCCGTACCATCTGCAATAGTAGACATATTTACTTTAATCGATGCAGAAGCGCATAATGAGGAAAGGAACAATTTTTATTATATCGTGAAAGAGTGTGAGAAGGTATACATTCACTTTTACATATAAATCTATATTATATCTCGCTTTAAAAACATTACGAAATTATTGAGAGAGAAGAATATTAAGAAAGATATTAAAGGACATACTTTTAAATACTTAGTCAGATATACTATTTTCTTTTAATTTAATTAATTAAGACTGAGTTCCAATGCATAACTTCTTATTTATTCCCCACAGTTTTTGACCGATAGAATATTGAAAGAACGTTTAGAGATTGAAACTTTGCAAGATGTAGGGACATTGAAAAACAAAAATTTTCAAACCAAGTTTATAAAAGTAAAAACAAAGCTGTAGTGAGTATTTCCCTATCAATTTACGTAAACCATATTTATTGCTGTAAACGAATTTTTTATAGCCCGCTCGCCTTCTTTGCAGTTATAAACAAAGGAAATTTAATTTATTTCGTGAAGAGAGCGAGGGTTACTCCAAGCTCATTGTAGAATTAAATCAAGAGCGTCCAGACAGTGAGGTGGCATCGACATTGGAAATTGTTAAATCTCTTATCGGTATGATTATCAAGGTTTTTACCGCGAGTACAAAAATATCGCTCTTTTCAGAGGATCTGTACGTTGCGAGAATCGCTACATATAAAAACAGAAATAAACTCATGAATATCCTAAGTAGATGGAAAGTGACGGAAGTACAAGGTGGTATTGTCCTTTACAGGTTATTTTAATCTTGATCCTAATAGAGTACTCGACATCTTATTAGAGACGTTTGAAAATCGACCGCAAGACGATGCTCTTTTTATTCCCTTAATACGCTCGTACATGAGCGATCAGCAGGTACTTTGTGAGGTCTTAGGATTCAAGTACTGCTCCACCATCAACGCTACGCCGTTCTCGCTGCAGAAGGTCACCGCGCTCATGCTGCAACATGGTGTGATTAAACTAGATGACATATTACCTTGGCTAGTGCCAGACGATAAAACTATCATATCAGATCACGAGCAAGTGATGAAGCAGGCCAAGGAATATGTGCGGAAGTTGAGCGTGATCTCAACGAAAGACAAAGAGGATGTTGTAGAAGAGAAGGAAAATGCACAAGTAATAAACGTAAAGAAATTTTATGAATTATTTATGTCACAAATCTGAGTTTAGCTGATTGTTATTTAATAAAAAATAAATACTGAAAAAGATTGGATCTTTATTCAAAACTTACAATAACTCGCAAATTAATTTTATAATTAAATCTTTGAAATTAAGTGCAAATTCTAAAAAAAAAAAATTTAAATTGTTTCGAAGTTGTACATAAAGATATTGACCTGTTTTAGTAATTATATGTGATTGATAGGTCATATTCTAATCTCTTTTGTTTCAAAGGACAAGTATGCGAGCAATCAAAAATTTGGATTATGTGAAGCGCTTCTGGAAATTGGAGCTTGGGAAGTGGCACAAAGTTTATTCAATCGCTTGCCAGATTATTGTTTTACGGATCAACGCCCCATAGCTCTAGCATTGTGCAAAATGATGCAAGCTCTTGTCGAATCTGTATACAGAAAGTAAGTTATTAATATATCTATTTAATTAAATTAAATGTATTTGTTTAATTTAAGAAGGTAACTTGTGGAATTGTATCTATATTATTGAACGAACACTACATGTAAATTATTGATAACAATTGTACTCTAATCTAGTTAAATTATTTTGCAAGTTTTCAAAATTATTTTATTCCAGACACTGTATTGTTTCTCCAAAATTGCCGGGTCGTAAAGTGCCCCCATTGAAAAGTACCCTTGCGCCGCCGTCGTTACGCGATCTGGAGGACATTCATGACTACTTGTTGCCAATGCTGATCGTACTTGGACCGAATCTGCACCAGGATCCTATTCTAATGTACAAGGTGATGAGACTATGTCACGCCGCTATCAAGCACTGTCCACTTGACGCGAGCAAGCAACCATTGAACAAGAACTGCAGTCTTTACTACGATGTACTGACGATACTCGACGTCGCGCTGCTACCATCCCTCTCCTTCATGGACTGTAACTGTTGCGTCGCCGAAGAACTATGGAACATTCTCAAGTACTACCCTTACCAGAATCGTTATTGCCTATACGCGCGCTGGAAGAACGATACACCATTACAGCACGCTGCATTGCTGCGGAAACGTGCGGATGCACAAAAGAAGATCAAGTCGATTATGAAGCGCGTAAGCAAGGAAACTATCAAACCAGTCGGCCGGTCAATAGGCAAGCTTACGCACTCCTCACCGGGTGTATTATTCGATTATGTTCTCATACAGATCCAGTTGTATGACAACCTGATAGGTACGTATCGAATGTGTGTCTTCTGCCGTTATAATCATTTTCGCAAAAGAAAATTGTAACATGTTCATCGTATTGGATGCAGGACCTGTGGTGGACTCCTTAAAATACTTGACAAATATCTCGTACGATGTGTTAGGATATTGTCTTGTAGAGGCATTAGCGGGTGCTGACAGGGATAGATTTAAACACGATGGCACCAGTATATCTTTGTGGCTGCAATCTCTGGCTTCTTTTTGCGGAGCGATATTTAAGAAGTATAACATCGAATTAACAGGGTTGCTACAGTATGTAGCGAATCAACTTAAAGCTCAAAAGAGGTACGTTCTCAGATAAACGAGATAAATGAGATACAAAGAATAAACGAGATATTGCAGTAAATCTAACTATTAAATCAATTTGCTTCTGCTGCTTCAATATACTGCTCTGCTTTCAGCCTAGATCTATTAATATTAAAAGAAATAGTACAAAAAATGGCTGGTATCGAGGCAGCCGAAGAAATGACGTCTGATCAACTGGATGCTATGGCAGGCGGAGATCTATTAAAAAACGAGGTAAAGTATAGCAGTCGCATGAAAATGCAATGTTACATATAATGTAACTCTGACGCAGACAAATTAATATAAAAACTGATCCTCTCCAGGCCGGTTACTTTAGTCAAGTTCGCAACACGAAGAAGTCCTCGCAGCGTTTGAAGGAAGCTCTTGCCGAGCAGGATCTCGCGGTTGCTCTGTGCTTATTAATGGCGCAGCAGAAACATTGCGTCGTTTACAGAGAGACCGATAAATCTCATTTAAAACTCGTTGGTAAATAGAATTTTATGCAGAGTCAAAAGTTTTCCTTCATAGATATTATTTGCAATTTTTTTTTTACAATAGGCAAGTTGTACGATCAATGCCAGGACACGCTGGTGCAATTTGGGACTTTCCTGGGTTCGACTATGACAGTAGATGAATATGTGGAGCGATTACCCTCGATCCATTCTATGCTCCAGGACAATCACATACACGCAGATGTCGCATTTTTTCTGGCACGGCCAATGTTTGCGCATGCCATAAATGTAAGCGAGCCACTTATATATGCATGTTCGAATCTTCTTGACAATAATATCGTTTAAACAAATTATCTATCCAATTTATTGAAAAGATATCTGCTTATCATTTTTTAATCAGACGATTTGTCGTGGATTATTATATCTTATTCTATGGATCGTCTTACATTGATTTTCTTTCAAAGATAAAATATGACGCTCTCCGCAAAGCTGATCCAAATTACAAGAAAATGTCCACGGCTATGAAACAATTAAAGTACGCGGAAGCCGCGCAAGCTGTTATGGCACCTGTCGCTCAGTCTGTTAGGCCATTACACCCTCTAAAAGTTTGGGAGGACATATCGCCGCAGTTCTTGGTCACGTTTTGGTCTCTATCGATGTACGATTTGTACGTGCCAGGGGAAAGTTATCAAAGGGAAATCAGCAAGTTGAAGCAACTTGCAGCGCAAACCGCCGATTCCAAAGACATGGTATGCGAATATTGGAATATTACACATTATTACTGATTACAGTACTATGACTGACAATAGTTTATTTTAAACGTACGTTCTTGATTTAAACCGGGAGTAATGCTGATTTTTAGAATGTAAGTAAAGGAAAGAAGGAACAAGAAAGATATACCACTCTTATCGAGAAGCTGCAGGATGAAAAAAAGAAGCAAGAGGAACACGTTGAAAAAGTTTTTGCGTACCTGAGGTAAAATATCTCGTAATCTCTTTTAATTAATTATCGTGATTGTATAATGTAGCAATTCAATATTTTGATAATAACATTCGTACGTTTGCAACTGACTTGTAGACAAGAAAAGGATACATGGTTTTTGTCACGAAGCGCTAAATCTGCGAAAAACGAGACGATAACGCAATTTCTACAGTTGTGCCTATTCCCACGGTGTACATTCACAACTGTGGACGCCATGTATTGTGCGAAATTTGTACATACCATCCACTCCCTCAAGACTGCAAATTTTTCAACTCTGCTTTGCTACGATCGTGTAAGACAGTTCTGTCTAATATACATTCATGTGTTGTTACAGCACTAGAACGATAAATTATACTTGTTTATTATAAA
Organism: Temnothorax ravouxi; assembly: GCA_030770255.1. NCBI lineage: Eukaryota > Metazoa > Arthropoda > Insecta > Hymenoptera > Formicidae > Temnothorax > Temnothorax ravouxi. The sequence goes on from JASTWP010000411.1 coordinate 99,388, forward strand.
GCAACTTTCGTTTCCACAAGACTATTGTACAAAATAAATTTATAGTTTGTTATACGTTGCTACAACTATTTTTATGACAAAATTATTTGTTTCTCTTTCAGCTTTTTTGTGATATTACATATTCAGTCACTTCGTGCACAGAGAACGAAGCAAATCGATATGGCAGATTTTTATGCGCTATGCTGGAAACTGTTATGAGATGGCATTCCGAGAAAGCCATATTTGATAAGGTAAGTAATCTGTAATAGCAACGAATTAACACATTTCTCGAAGTTTTCAGAGAAGAACGAAAAGATGCTTTACACTTTTAAATATTGGTTCTGATTATTTTTTGCATTCTTATTTAACACTTTGAATATGTATTAGCAAATATCTTATGAATATAGGAATGCAGTAATTACCCTGGCTTCGTAACCAAGTTTCGTGTGAGCAATCAATTTTCTGAAGCGAACGATATGGTCGGATTTGAAAATTACAGACACGTGTGCCACAAATGGCACTATAAGATCACAAAGGTATTTACGTAATCTTATGAACATATGTGCTATATATATTTGAATATGAAAATGTTATTTCAGTGTCGAGAAAAAGCACGTATGATCGAATTAATATTTTCTTTGATAGGCTATCGTAGTGTGTCTAGATTCTAAGGATTATGTGCAAATAAGGAATTCTTTGATAATATTGATCAAGATATTGCCACATTTCCCGGTCTTGGCGAAACTCTCTCAGATCCTCGAACGAAAGGTGGAGAAGGTGAGGGAGGAAGAGCGTGGCCAGCGTCAGGATTTGCACGTTCTAGCCACATCGTATAGTGGGCAACTGAAAGCTAAAACTCCCAATATGATACGCGAATCAGACTTTCACCATGTGGGCGACAAGGTAAAAAAAGTTTTTTTTTTATATAATCGATATAAATTTATAAAGAGAAAGAAATTATATCTCAAATGTGTTTGAGAAAGTTATTCATTTTATTATACTTATTTGTACAGGCTAAGACACAAGACACAACGAATAATGAAACGAGCGATAAAGTTAGCAATGGAGTAGCAGTGAAAGAAAATAATAACGGAGACGCTCGGCCAGAAAAAGAAAACAAAGAGCAACGAGAAAAACGAAGTTCATCCAATCAAACGCATCAGTAAGTAACATATAAATATTTAGAAATATATACACAGTTGCATTGGAACTTGTATATTTTTTATTCTTTGATATTTTATATAGAAAATTATATACGAAAATTTAATAAAAGACATGCGGATATAATAAATGGGAACATAATAAAATTTCAAAATTTTTGTCGGAGCTGGGGGGGGGAGAGGGACAAATAATCTAAATAAATAAGATCAACATTATATGCAATGAAACTAACGAAAACGCTGTTAAACGGTCAAGACCGGATTTTGATTGCTTAATAATATTAATTGAGTAAATTTTACGTACAATTCTTTGCCTTAGCAAACCACGTGCCGTTACTTACGGACTTAAAACGCAGTCTCAACCAAAGCTAGAACAGCACAATCATGTAATTAAATTGATAATCAATTTAATTACACTATAACACATCTTTTAGGAAATTAGAAATAAACGATATGAGAAATACGGAATATATCGGATATATTACGAAAAATAACACTCCAAGATTCAAACCTGGATCTTTCTCATTCCGTGACTGGCGTCTCAATTCGACCACTGAGACATAATTCAATCAGCAGACTTGTTTAAAACAAAATTTTTAATTATATAATTCGTTATCTCTAATCTTTTTCTCATATGTGTTAAATAAAAAAAAATAAAATATATGCCGTCTTAGGAATATGAGATCTTTTATAGCTTAATAATATTTCTGTGTGAATTTATATACTTTTTCTACTTTAACTGCGCGCCGATTATTTGTCGGTCTTGAAACACAGTTTTTCGTTGGAACAGTAAATTCAACACATTTAATCCCAGATAGGATTTGAACCTGGACCTCTTTCCAATCCCTCCGATAGTAAGCTGCGAAGATCTAAATAAACCAAAGACGACATAGTCTCTTTACTTATGAGATTGAAGACATGCAGTAATATTCATCGCAATAACCAGTAAATATTTAGGAGAATGACCTTATTTCAGATGACGTAAATAAACATTAACAATAAGTGAGATTTTGGATAACAAGTGATTCTCGTGTGATATATTAAATTGATTATCAATTTAATTATATAATTGTACTATTCCAGCTTTGATTGAGACTGCGTTTTAAGTCTGTAAGTAACGGCGTGTGGTTTGTTAAGGTAAAACATTGTACGTAAAATTCACTCAAATTATGTTATTAAGCGACCAAGATTCAGTCCTGACCGTTTAAGTCCTGTTGGCGTTTTCCTTAAGTCTCAGTCACAAAATCACAATAGGTATTTTAAGCCCTAAGCCCTAAGAAACTCACTATATAATCACAGTCGATTATTCTCCTAAAATATTTGACTGTGATTGATCAGTTTTTTTAGAGTTTGGGTCTTAAAACATCTATGGACTGAGACTAATTTGACAAATGATATGTTAAGTATGGAAATCTTACAGCGATATCAATTCTTTGAATAGCGAAAACTCCGAGAAGTTCAGAAAGAAGGAAGACAGTAAGGATGTTTCGGAAGCAAAAGAGAAATATGTGAAAAAAGAAGAAGTGAAAGACGATGAGGGATTAGATAAGAAGGATCGCAAATATTATAAGGTAATTATTATGTTAAAATATTTTTACATGGAATGTGTTCCGAAAGGAAAAGAGAAAGTTAAGATGGAATTTAATAGAAAATGCAATTTGAATAAAAGAATTTCAGTAAGCGTATAGTCGTAAATGTTTTCTTATAAAGTTAATGTTAAAAAGCTTTGTTTTCCATGCTTTTGTAAACGAAATATCGTAATTTGTATATATTATTATTATTATATGACAACTTATCATCTCGAAATTGATATTCAAGATTTTCTTTCAATTTTGGTATAATCAATTATATATAAAAATGCAAATTTTATATTTTCAGGAAGAACACTATTATAGCGGTGGTGTCGACAATTTAGACCGAGATCTTTCCAGCGTGTCAAATAGTAGTGCTAGTTCGGGTCCTGTACAAGAAGGTCCCGAGAGAGGTTTGTACTATGACTTAACGATCAAACATTAAAATTGTGTAATTATAAATATAAAAAAAAAAATTTATTGCTCTCTGTATATTTTAATATTATAAAATTTTTACTCAGTTTCAGATGTAAAAAGAAGAAAAGTAGAGAGCGTCCCGAAGGTGACGATACATTCTACGTTATATCTATGTTTTAATTGTTATATATTTCCACGTTTTCTCTTGGCATAAATATTTTTGTATATTCAGCAGGAAGGAAGACGCGCAGAGGCTGTTCTTGATAAGAAAGAACGTTCCAGTAAAGGGAAAGCACGTGACGAACAGAAAGAACTGCGTAGGGAAAAAAAACAGGGACGGAAAAGGGTAATATATTATGTGTTTATCATTTAATTATTGCATACAATAATTACACATACGACACGATTCAGAATGCATATACTATTTATTAAATAACCAATTAACACAGGATCGTGCAGAGGAATCCATAGCAACCACTGAACAAAAACGAAGAAAAGATGACGAAAGAGGTTTGTGTAATTATATTTCCGTTATTATTACAAAAAATATAGACTCATCAATAAATATTTATTATATATTAAAATATATATCGCATTACATATGTTATAGCCAAAGGCACGCATCAGAACGGTGACATTCCTGAACATAGAGAAAAGCATCATTACAGTAAGGTCAGTAATATTAATTAGCATTTTTGTAATGTTATTAAACAGTTAAGTTTCTATTCAAAACGTAGCCTACTATTAATTTTCTCTTGAATTTCGTTATAAACTTTGATCTTAGTTCTGCTAATTTTCATTTATATTTTATGAATAATTATTTCTATTTTTTTTCTCTGCTTATTTTTTTATAATTGTTTGAATCTTGTTATAATATATACTAGACCAGAATAATATCTAGAATAATCCAATTAAATTTAATTTTGATCTTTAATTTTCTTACTTTAGGATACATTAATTTTTTTATCATTTTATTATTATATTATGCTTTAACATTTACTTACATTTTGGGATGCATAAAGTACACAGAGTAGAAGAAACCCTTAGCTATAAGAAATATATAGGATAATCAAATCAATAACGATATGAAAATGTTGGACAAAAAGATACTAATGCACTTGCAAAAGTTATAATATATAGAATATATATAGAAAAATGTATACAATACATTTGTAGCTCCATGTCCTATGAACATGTATATTTTCTTTTTTTTTACGCGTACTTTGATGAGATTTATTACACATTGTATATCGTAAGTTTTGTAACATAGAAACTGCTGCAATTATTTTTGTAGTTCTTATTAACTAGCTGACTTGTTTTATGAAAAAAAATCGTTATCATTTTTTTTAACAATTTTCTTATACTTCATAGTTGATAAAGATGTCTACTTCGAGTACATTAAAAGGACGAAATGGGCGGCTATAGCAAAAACAAGAAAGTATAGATGTCAATTACCCCCCTCCCCCAATATCAGTCGCAAGAAATCATGGCATTCGGAAGACTTATTCAAGAATGTATTTTCAGGAAAAATCTCCGTACGCAAAGGATCGTCCTCATGAACGTGAAGGCCGCGAAAGCCGTGATAAACAATATCCTTTTCTATGCATTTAATATATTCAACAGCTGAACACAAATATTATTCTTGCTTTTTTTACAGCTAGTTGATTTTATTACAATAATGTCATATATATATATATATATATATATATATATATAACATTTGTGATACATACTTGTGATACAGTAGTATGTTAAGCTTTGTTGTAGCTAATTAAGTGTTAAAGTAGATTATGTACTATGTACATAGAGTGAATCGTACAATTATTGTGAGTTAATAATTTTTTATATAACATTTTCTCATTTTAATTAAGAAATCTTACTAACATTTATTAACCGTTTATAAGTAAAAGTAAACATTGTTTTATTAACTGCATTTTTGTTAAGTAGAAGTGAAATAATTTAACACTTAATTACATTAGTTAAATGTAATTGTTCGAGTGTTTATTTACTCTGTTTATGAAATTTGTAATACATACGTTTCAAACTTTTTAAGACAAAATATATTCTCTTTTTTTGTAACTATAATTTCCATTGTTTTCTTTTCTTTCTTTTTTTTTTTTTGAGAAAAAATCCTTAACTGCTCAATAACTGTATGATTTATCCTATGCACGAAAAAACACAAGTGCTCGGTATGATCCTTAATTCAAGTGCACTAGGAGGAGTTCAGACCCGAAACGGAGATGATGTACAACAACAGAAAGGAGCTCGACTTAACATTTTCTATGCTAATGTTTGATGTTGCATGTAATGAACGTAGAATTCAAAATAAAGCAAAAAGATAGTCGGTAATTTGTATATTATATGTTTTAACACATCCAATTTTATAAAATAAATTATCTAAATGTCCGATACTTTTTGATACATGTTTCGATTTAGTCTTTTTTTTTCTTCCGAAGATGAAGAAAATCAAAACCCTCACAAGTGATATGCGTGATGTGTAATGTGCACGGTTGATAATTGTGCGTGCAGCAATGATAATAAATAATTAATAAACAATATTTTGGAATGTCTTATTCGCTACGAAGAAGTGCTGACGAAATTACAGAAATACTGATCGGCCTTGGAGCTCTCTTCCTCCAGTCGCTTTAGCCGCATTTTGGCGTCCTGAAGAATATCCTCCGTGGAACTGCTCTCGCTGACGATCGCGTTCGCGCTGACGATTTGAGCCACAGAAATCGGCATCTCGATCGGTTGAAATAAACGCACCTCCTCCAATTGGCGTGACAATTGTGCGCTGCGCTGCGTAATCTGTTCTATCTTCGATCGTTGCTCTTCCACGAGATTCGTCAGCTCCAGCTTCTGCCTTTGTAGAGTTCTGCATTCGTCCATGATCGTGCGGTTCTCCGCGTCAGTTTGCACGTGAATGTCCCGGAGATTGTTCTGAGCGCACTGGTTTGTCGTACCTTGCGACACTTCCCTCTGCATTTTGACGAGCTCTCGTTGCAGTTTCTTCAAACCACTCTCGAACTTTCTGTAACTGTCTCGTTCTCTCTGCAATCTGTAGAAATTTATTTCAAACAAAAATGAACAAATATGAACAGAATAAGATTAGAAAAATATTATAGAAAGAATTAAACGGAGATGAACCATTTTCTCGTTTTCGTCAAGTACCTGTTAGCTTCTTGTGTTAAGAAATTTTGTTTCATAGATAGCTCCATTTCCTTCTGCAAGATACATTGCGCATTGCTCTCTTTCTTTTCTTTCAGTTGTTTTTCTTTCAGGGTCAAAGATTGCATTACATTCTAAATACATAAAGGAAAATAATATTAGAGATAAAGTAATATATATATTTAAATTGTTTCCTATCAGACTAGATCTTTTCCTAAATGGAAATTATGATATATACAATGAGAAAATCTTCTGTTTATCATAGAAAACTGCTTATTAATTGAGCAATTACCAAAGAATAATGTGATAATTTTATATGGAATATCTTGTATCAAATATGTACATGATTGAAGGCATTACCTGAGCTTCTTCCACTTTTGCATTTAATGAACTCAGTTGATATTTTATAACCGTGGCTTGCTGCTTCAATTTACTTTCCTTAGTCTTCAACTCGTCGTCGTACAGTTGTTTCTGTTGCATAATTTTCTTCCTTATTGCCCGCATTTTCGTCGCGTCTGCAAGATTTGCTTCCAAAGCTAAGTCAGCTTGCGTCTCTTTGTCGCACATGGACCTTCTGGTTGACGACTGAGCGTTGACAACGAGCGAGGCTATCGAGCTCAGAATGGACAGCAACAGCGGTGCTTCGCTGTTCATGTAATTCGATATAATGTACTGACCCTCGGGCCTGTTGGGATCAATGCCCAGGGTTTCCAGCGTGTGCGTTATATAATCGCTTTGCAACTTATTGTGCCCGCTACCACCGCCCCTGTCACCGTCGTCGGCGGTGCGCTGGGGCGCGCTGTTGCAAAAGTTTACTAAAAGCGGAACTTCGCTAGCGAATATCGACAGGGTGAAAGAGTAATTGTGACCAAACAGATACTCGGCTATTAACATATCGTAAACGTACTGTTTCGCCGACTTCGCCTCTCTGTTCTTGCACAGCCTCAGGTCCTTACGCTTCAAAGCGTTCACCAGATTCTGCCGCAGGTGCGTCCTGATATCAGATACAATCCCACACTTATCAAACCTGTGAAGATACAGTGGATACACAGCCTTATTGGTACAACCAAAACGAACCAAAAATATAGAATTATATTTATGTTGCGAGTTAGATACACAGACTGATTCATAATTGTAAATTGTAAACAGCACTTGATGTAAACATTATTTTGAAGACTGGGAGTAGATATAACCTCGACGAAAATTTTTTTATTTTACCGGCAAAATTGAATACAATGTTATGCAGACTGTTACGTACTTACCATGTATATACGGTGGAGTAGTAATCACTATCCATGTCGAATAAAAAGTACGTGACACGGTTATGACAGTTAAGATGAATACAAACACACGGGGACGCTCAAATTGGGATTGATACAATACCCGCCAATCTTACTCCGTGGATAAAAAGCAATTTTATTATCCAGCATTCTCAATTCACCGAGATTACCGATAGTCGGTTGATGCTTTACTTATAGTTGATAATCAAAGCAATGGTATAATAATCAAGGTTTGCTTGCTGATTGACAGTCGATCAATTAGAAATTATTATTGGCATCGAAAAAGTTTATATACCGCGAATAATAAATGTATAATATATTTATTATAATATATTTATTAATAATACTTTAAATAGAAAAAAATTTGTTAAATATAAATAATAAATAAATGTTAAATATTAATGTCGAAGAAATAACAACCAACGGAGAAATAATTAAAAGTATATATATAAGATCGAAAAAACATAATTAAAAATAAATAAGTATGTATGCAAACAGGTAATATGAGATTGATTGCGAATTATCGTATTGCGTTGTAAAATAACACGGTTGCGATCAGTTGCGATACCGCGATTTTCTATAAGGAACTCCGATTGCGACTCTGTCTGTGTTTCGCAAACGGCGTTTACGATTGCTCGTATCATATTTTCGCACAGTGATTATATATATCATATCGCATTACCGATAAAGCAATGATATTTGTTTACGTCGCTGTGGCTGCGACATATAGAGCGTCGATATTTTGATCCCGATATATATATAACTGCAGGAAGGACGACGAAGGAAGCAGGAAGATGGGAGGGAGAGAGAGAGAGCGAGGGAGGACCGATGGATGGAGAACGGGCAAAATAGATTCATTAGCACGACGCTACTGCAGCTGCGGCCGAGGCGAAACCTTCAATCCTGTATTCTAAGCTCGGTGGTTTCCAACGAGTAATTATTGCTTGAAATCAATGTTGCGAAAATCCCCCCCCTCTCACTCTCTCTCTCTCTCTCTCTTTCGCTCCCTGAAGGGGCGAGGAAGATCCGCCGCTGAAAAGCCGCCGGGGAATAAAGCGGCAACAAAGAACGTCAATTTTCCACCGTTCCTCGGTGAGCCGATTAACCCTTCGTTGCAACGTTTCGGTTGCAAATTCAGGCCGGCCTGATGAAATATGATGTCCCCTTTTTATCGCGAGAAGATATTAAGAATAATAATAATAACATCTTTATATATTGCAATAATGTATATATTACATTTCTGAAACTATCAAGAATATAAGATCAAGACAGATAAAATATAAGAGTCATATGCAGAGAAAAGTACATTATACATGCAAATTATTATATATATAGATACTAATTAAAAATATTGACTCGGATACATCGTGAAAATTAGGAGAATTTACTCCTACATAAATAAACATTTTTTATGTTCGTCCCAGGGTCGCTTTTTAAATTAAATGCGATTTCAAGCGCATTTTTCATCCTTTGGCGCTTTTTTTTTGAACAGCAGCTCTTTCCGAGACTATTATCTTTTTTTTTATGTCGTATTTTCTTGTCGCATTTATTACAACACGTATACATTCGCTCGCGAGTGAACGAATTCCAAGAATAATCCTATACTTCGTCGCGATACAAATCGCGCGATGCGTAACCAAAATTATGCTACGCGAGCGAACGCGTCTAAAGTTAACAACGTCGGCCGAATCGAGAGAGGTTTGAGAGAGGAAAGCCACCCCCGGCGCGCGGGGGGCGAGGGAGCCCACGGTGCTTTGGTCGACGGTCAACCTATAGGCGTGCCGCAGCGTGTGCCGGGAACGATTCGCGCGCGTTGCGGCTAGCTGATTAATTAGAACCTCTACCTCTCTACACACCGGCCCCTTCCCTCTCGCGTTCCCCTCATCGTCAAGGGAACTCGATGTAATTACGGGCATCGGGCGCGCGCGGCCCCTGTAGCTCCGCGGTTGCGGAGGAGGACGAGCGGGCAGGGGGAACGGGATAGGAGGAGAGATGCAAAATGACTGCGCGGGTTGGCCGCCGCCGCGGGGGTGGCACCGAAAAGCACAGTGATTCACGTAGCGCAGTTACCGGTGTGGACGGACGGACGGACGGATGGATGGAGTGGTTGGGATGGACGGTCAGGATGGTTAGGATGGCTATAGGTCGGGAAAATCCAACGGCGAAGCCGGAGAAGGCGGTGGAGTCGGACAAACTGGATTCATTACGCCGCGGAAGGAGGTGTAGCGGCGGCGGCGGCGCGAGGGGTGGAAAGTAGCGCGGAAAGCTGATAGAGGAATGCGGGAAGGCGGGAGGGAGGGGGTGGTAGCGCGCGTCACAGCGTATTCGCCACCGGCCGCGGACGTAAAGGGGTGAACTCTTCCGCGCCGATTTTCGGGTCCATTACCGGGAACCTCTTCGTCGATCCTTTCGTGTTAATCCTTTCGCGAGCATATAAGGAAAGCGTCTTTCCGTTATCGCCGGAAACGGGAATATTCTTTCGTCTTTTGCATTTTGCAAGCAAAAGTTTATACTTTGCTTTATTTCTTTTTAAAAGCATGATAATCGCCCCTTTGCTGTAATGATGAAATAACTCCAAAAACGAAGCTTTCTAGAAAATGAATTTGAATGTTTTAAGGGCCGGTGTTCTAAAAAGTTAGTTAAAATGTAACAAAGTTGACGAATATTTAGTATCATATATCATATTGTGTATTTTCTTTCAAAGTTCGGGGTTAAATTTCAAATCATTCACAATTTAATTCACAATTTTTAATATTTCCTGCATACTTTTGGTTGGGACGGTATACCTATAGAACATCCTTAAATCATTAAAATTTTGTAATATTATTTTTAAAGGTATAATAACTGATGATTTTGGTGTAATAACTGATTGTAGAGAAATAAAAGTTATCTAATTATATGTATATATTACCTCTTCGTTAATTCTCTTTGACGATTTATAATACAGGAATGGTTAAAAATGACTGAAATTAAGTATAATTTGACACTACGAATTTAACAGTGTAGAAAAACTTTATATCCAATCTCCAGCTGGTATAACATATTTCGCGATTACAACGAACACACAAATGGAAAAAAAATCTAAAATAATGTAAAATATATAAAGCTTCTTTTGTCCACAGAGGGTTGGAGTAAATTTAATTCGACGGATTTGCGTAATATTCCCGCGGATATTGCGCGAAAGGGGAAAACAGATAGTAAATTTCCTCCGCGAGGAATTTCTTAACCGCAACCATCCTGAATCTTACCCCTGAGTCCACCTCTCAGGAAGATTTCCGGTTAATTTGTTACTCATTGGACTGGCCGGCACTCGCTGCAGCCGTTGCTCACCTATTTAATATGTCGATCTCCCTTTCCATCATCTCCTCGATCGATCTCTGCCTCCTTCCGTCTTCCTGCCTCTCCCCCCCTATACCCCTTTTCCTCCTCAAACTCAACCCTTCCGCTTCCCTTATCCGCATCTCTTTCCTCTCTCGGTATATTTATGATTTCGAAAACGTCTATTCCCGGCGGTTTTCTGCGAAAACCCGTGTTTAAAAATCGTCTTTTGTTTCTTAGCCCTTTATGTATTTCCTTACTGTACTTTTATCGTCCAAAAAGTAAAGATTTAAGAGACAATTTATACAAATTAGTATACTTAGATATGAGGAATATTATTATTGAGATTAATCGAATCATCAAGAAGATTTTATTATGATAATAACTGTTAATTATTGACTTAAACTGTCTTGGATGTCGCTAAAACTTCATCGATTTCCATCGACATTACAACCGTTAATTATTGATTTAAATCATTGTCTTGAAAATCGCTGAACTCCATCAACTTCCCTCGACATAATATGACTCGATTGTTTTACTTCGGATTATCAAACTTTAATCAATATCGAATTATGCTTGAAATTATTAATTCGGAATTTAAGACGGACCCGTTTTGAGTTAAAAATGTTAAAATCATACACAAGTTTCATTAAATAATCTCAGAACACGATTGTTTTGGATAATAACGATATACGTTCTTAGAGATTTAACGAAGTCCAGCAAATGTAGTTCAATTGTTGGTATATAGCGAGAGTTATTAAACAAATTCTTCCCTATGCAGAGTGACGAAGTACGAAGAATCGTGGCGACTCACGAAAGCCCCACCACGAGATCGCGTACAATAGCCCGGGTCTTTTCCCGCCCGATGACGCGATGGCCGTCAGCACAGATCCGCTTTAAGTGATTACTGCATTTCCATACACGGGCAGAACGCCGAAGAACGGAAACAATGTATCCCCGGAACAAGCCGCTTGGATATCGCGCATTGTGCTCCGGATATCGCGGCGATTCGCTAAACAAAAACGGCCACTGGTTCGCCATTTCTCCACCCGCCCCAACCACCGTTCGTCTTCCCCTCCGACGGGGGAGACGCCAACCCGCCCGGATCCGTTTCTTCCGCCAACCGCGAGGAACGAATGGCATTCGTTAATGCGCGGAAATAACAACGAGATGCGATGCGATGCGATGCGATGCGATGCGATGCGATGTAATATGCGCTTTCACGACGGCGGACCGTAAACCTGCACGCGTATATCGCCTATGTATGTACCTACTTATATTGGGATCGCGTTACAATTCAGGATCGCTCGATTCATAATGTGAATCTGTAATTGTGATTTCCATCACGATTGACTAGCATCAAATATTATGGCATTTTCTCTCTTCTTTTTAAATTATTTTTTCTTTATATATCTTTACGTAGATATTATTTTCTTTTTATACATATTTTTATACATACATCATTTTTTTTATTTATAATCCTCTTATAATATCTGTTCGCATATACAGAAAAATAAGATGTATTTATAATTAATGGTATATGCATATGTCTGCTTGTATATGTATAATTAACGGAATTTTTCTCTATAGAGCAATAATGTTTCTTTTAAATTGTTTTATTTTTGCAATATGCTAATTTGATTTGTGTGTACATTTTGTGCTGAACATCGAATATACGTATACGTATAATAAATTTAAAAAATTTAATATATAATTTAATTATAATAAACTAGCTGGTTACCCGGGCTTCGCCCCGGAGGACATATGTAATAAGACACGCAAATAGTCTCTCTCTCTCTCTCTCTCTCTCTCTCTCTCTCTCTTTCTCCCCCTCTCTCTCTCTCCCTCCCTCTCTCCCTCTCTCTCTCTCTAAGATCGGTAACGAAAAACTATACAGTTTATAGCACCCCCGGGAAATTCTACCCCTATTTTATATACAATTCTTTAAAATTCGGTCAATTATTTCTCGAAAAATTCGTCAAACTTCTAATACCGGTTTTCAAAATGATCGGTAACAAAAAATTATATACTTTATAGCACTCCCCGGAAAATTCAAACCTTACTTTATGTACAATTCTTTGAGATTCGATCATTCGGAACCGGTTTCCAAAAAGATCGGTAACAAAAAATAGTACACTTTATAACACAACCCGGGAAATTCTACTTCTTCTTCATGTACAATTTTTTGAGATTCAATTATTTCCCAAAAAATTTGAAAAATTAAAAAAACCGGTTTTCGAAAAGATCGGTAACAAAAACTGTACACATCATGGCGCTCCCCAGAAAATTCTACCCCTACTTCATATACAATTCTTTAAGATTCGGTCAATAAATTCCCGAAAAATTAAAAAAATTTCGATTCCGGTTTCCAAAAAGATCGGTAACAAAAAATTATACATTTTATAGCACTCCCCGGAAATTTTTACCCCTGTTTGATCTATAATTCTTTGAGATTCGGTGAATTATTTCCCGAAAATTTCAAAAGAATTAGAAAAACCGGTTTCCAGAAAATCGGTAACGAAAAACTATACACATAGTGGCACTCCCCGGAAAATTCTACCCCTATTTCATATACTTTTGACAAAAATTCGGTTCAGGGGTTTGGGCTGGGCGTTGATGAGTCAGTCAGTCAGTCAGTCAGGACATCTTCCTTTATAGATATAGATTTGGAAATTTGAAAAAAAAAATTTTAGATCGAATGGATATAGTCGTAATATTATAGTTAAAATAGACAAAAATTCTCTCCACGGATAAAAATTCATTTAAAAATATTTTTAAAAATTATTTTTACTGACAAATGTTAATTTTCGAAGGTTTACTCAAATCTTTTCTTTTTATTATAATAATAAATTACAGGTACGTTTTAGCATATTAAATTAAATATCACGTTAGATCGACCGAAATATAAGATTTTAGAGAAGTGACGCCAAAGCGCTATAATGAAATAATATTCGGGACAAACGCGCGACGAATTTGCAATGCAGAAATTTATATTACCGAACGAGCGTCTCGAGAAACTTGCCGATGCGGGCAATGCGTGGCGCGTCGGTCGTCGGTCAAACGCACGCGATAAAAACGCACATTCACATTCACGTGTTGACGTGTATGTACATACATACATATGCTCCGAGTGTCACTCTCAGCTGCTACCGCGCTCAGCTGCGCCCACAGCTGCGTCGCTGCGTCCGACCGCCGGCGATGATTAACGGTGTCGCAAAAAGCGTTGCGAAGCGTCGATTCGCGTTAGTTGCTTCAACATAAGCGCGATCGACGGTCGACATGGATTGCGTCGCGGTGGAGCCGACGATAAGTCGTACAACCTGCTTACTTCTCGTCACCGTGATACTTTTCTTCGCGAATGCCGGCCGTTGTTTACGCGAGGAGGAAAGGGGTGTGACAACCGGTGACGGTTCGCCGGTGCCAGTGGTGCTCTGGCATGGAATGGGTAGGTGATCTCCGACCGCCCGTTCAATACTCCACTTCCTCACTTTCTAAACCTAAACGCTCACTCTTTCCGCGCTTTGCTGCACATGTTTTTTTTTCCCTCCACAGGATTAAATTTTGCCGTAATCTCCGCTGCGGTAATTACCAGCAAACTAGCTGCTGCAATATCTTTTTGCGCGCAATCATCAAATTAAATCTGATCTCACTTCGTGAATAAAGAACGTTTCTTTCTGTAATTGCCTTAAAATGAGCTCGTTATGGAGACTAGATACACTTATTACGCACTTATCGGTATTTATGCGTGTATAAATGTTGTGATATCTTTATCGCTTAAAAATAAAGTGATTTATGGGGAGATAGAAGTTTCCTTATAATTAGCAAGTGAAATCATATCAGTTAGTTTGCATAATGTATGTTTGAAGTCATAACAAAGTCCTAACAAAGATTCTAAGATTTGCCTTCACAGTGATCCACTGTTGTTTATTTCTAGTATCTCGAATAATTCAAGACGTCCCAAATTCACAGTCTCTGGATTTTTATTTCTTTAGGAAATACCATTAATAAATATCACTCAATTAATTCTACTGAAATATAGAGTTTGTTTTTTTTTCTTTTGACTTGGAGTGTTCTGATATTTCCAGTTTTTCATTGTTTAGTCTTTCCTTTTGTTTTATTATTACAGAGACAAAAACAAAGATAAATGTATCTTTTGCAGGTGATAGTTGCTGCTTCTCTTTCAGCCTTGGAAAAATACAACAGATCCTTGAAGCCGAAATCCCTGGGGTTTATGTCCATTCCATACGTATTGGGAACAACGAGATAGAGGTTGGACATGATTATCAATAATTTCGAAAACATATATTTGGAAAAATGTTCCATATAAGTATGAAATTTATCTAACATCTTTATCACCTGTCCTTTGCCCCAAGTGTTCTTGAATTTATACTTGATTCGTTTATTTTAATTTCTTTTTTCTGTATATAAACCTTTTTATGAAAGTCTATGCAATTGTCTGATAATCATGTATTATTTTTGTGCTTACAATTTTGCGCTATTATTCTATTTTGTTTTAATGCAAAATCAAGACGTAACATCTTTTCTTATAGGATGTTGAGAACAGCTACTTCGGAAATATTAATGATCAAATAAAGCACGTGTGCGAGCAACTGTCGCAAGACACAAATCTCCAAAATGGATACAATGCCATTGGCTTCTCACAAGGGGGTCAATTCCTGTAAATTGTTTCGTTTATTAATTCTTTAATCCCTTGCGGTATCCATGTAAAATTTCAATCAGTCCTTGGTGTGTAACGTCGTTCTGTATTTTAGGAGAGCAGTAGCTCAGAGATGCCCCAATCCTCCAATGTTGAATTTGATATCTTTAGGCGGTCAGCATCAAGGTGTTTTCGGTATACCAAAGTGCTCAGACACATCTCGATTGTGCAATTACATGCGTCGCATGCTTCATCTCGGCGCATATTTATGGTATTCGCTTACGTGACCTTCGAAGTTATTTAGCGTCATTTAGCGGAAACGCTCTCTAGTGTTTTAATCGTTTCCTCAGGTACGTTCAAAACTCGTTGATACAAGCTTCTTTCTGGCACGATCCCTTGCAGGAGGATGAATATCAAAGGAAAAATCTTTTCCTTGCCGAGATCAATAATGAAAATGTTAACAACACGGTAAGTATAATCATGTATTAGAATTTTAAATTTGATATAAATCATGAAAATGACTGTGACCTATCTTACATAATGTTTACCGCGCGATACAGAACTTTAACGATATTGTCATAAAATTATAAGACAGGCACAGTAAAATAGAAATTACATTATAAAAATATTAATTAATATTTTTGTTATTTATATTGATTATATGTCACAACAGGAATATAAGAATAATCTTCAAAAGCTTCGAGCTTTAGTTCTCGTTAAATTCGAGAACGATACAATGGTCGAACCAGTGGAGACAGAATGGTTTGGATTCTACAAGCCTGGCCAGGCCAAGGAGGTGCAGAAGTTGCAGCAAAGTGAGCTGTACCAACAGGTACACACTCGCGCGATTGTTTTAAAAACATAGTCGTTCAATGCATATATTATTGATTCGTCATTCGTAGGACTGGCTCGGATTACGCGCAATGGAAAACGCTGGCAAGGTCAATTATCTTTCACTACCTGGTGAGCACTTGCAATTTACGGCTGACTGGTTCATCGAGAATATAATTAAAAAGTATTTAATATAATTGAACAAATCTATTTATAAAAATTTAAGAATTCCATGACTTAGATGACGTAGACGTGTGATATGCACGTATATAGTGTAAAAAGAGGAATTTTAATAAAAAAAAAATTATCCGCTACATTTTAATTCCCTCTTCTTCTAATCTCCCATTTCTTTCTTTCTTTCTTTCTATCTCTGTCGAACACAGGTGATTTAATTTTGCTGATTAAATATCTTTTCATTACTGCTAATTAGTAATTTTTTCGTGTCAGATAATCATAATTTTATATATATGTTGAAAATTCACAAAGATATTGGAATATGAGCTGTGCTAGCAAATTAAACTCAATGAATAATTTCATCCTGATGTTTTCTTTCATGTAACGCCAACAATAGCGAGCGAAAAGTACAAAGAGAGAAGGATATATACGGTGATTTTTTTCAGGGCATATATATACATGTGTATATATAAGGGAAAGTAATTTATGCTGCAACCAATAAGAGAGTGATTCTTCATGAAACGATCAAAAAGAGTACTGTACCATTTTTTCGAGTCATTTTTTTGTTCTCGAGAAAAATGTTCTATTCCGTCAAAAAAGATGAGAATCATTTTTCAGAATTAAGTTTGAAAATTTTAAATTTGTGCGTATACATATGCAACCTGATCTATTAATGATTTACGAGGGAAGAGAACCCCAACTCGTAAATTAAAAAAGTTATGAAATTTTGACATATTAAAACTAAAACAATAGGCCAACTTCCAGGAGTTGATTTTATTTTTCAGGGTAAATTTGAGCAGTAAAAAATAGTTCATAACAGTTACATATCGGGACATCCTCTATGTATTGCCAAAATTTTATAACTTTTGAAATTTCTCTGTTGAGGATCTTCCTTTATTAACATATTTAATTAATGCATTTATATACATGGAGGGGTAAAAGCCATTGGTGTGTCAAATTTTTTAAGATATTGACTCGTGTGCATAGATGCAATTATATATTGTATAGATTTAAAAAAATTTGACTTACACCACTATATGGCTTTTACCCCTCTACATATGGTACATACACATACATAGCATTGTATATTATACATACATGTGTATGTATATAACATATATTGTATATACATAAAATATATGTCATAATTTGTTTCGACATTCCTTCTAATTTGCTCATCACTCAGGATCTGCCGTCGTTATTTCACGCTGGTAACTCTCTTCCTCGCGACGCGGAATAATAATGCGCGCTGCGGAACTGCGCGCGCGGAGGGCCGATCGAAGAGAGCCGCAAAAGAGAATGCAACGTAATTCGTACTGTTCATTGTCGCATGACGCGATTGTATATAGAACGGGGTGAGGAGGGGACGGTTGGCGGGGCGGAGCGAGGGGACGACAGGAGAGAGAAGTAGAGAACCGCGGCTGCCGAGAGGCAGGCAGGCGGGAGAGGGTGCGCCGCCACTATCCGTCCGCACCCTCCCCCGCTCCAGACTCCACTGCCTCTCCCTCGCCCCCGCCCTCCAGCTCTTTTCGCCCCCGCGTTGCACAACAAAGCCGCGGGATGAGAAAACATTAATCTAGGCATGTTTTGCAATCTCGCCGCTCGCGGTGTAGCTACATATAATGGAACGCTGTTATTGCTACGCTGTTATGGCGTGCGCACAATGTTCGTTTCGTGCATCTTCCCTCCCCCCCTCCCCCGTCGTCATCGTCGTCGTTGTCGTCGTGGTCACCACCACCGCCGTCGCCGTCGTCGTCGTCGTCGTCGTCGTCGTCGTCGTCGTACAGATTGGAGGCGCGCACGTGTGTTCGCCAGCGACCAAGATTAATATTTCGAAGGATAACGAAATGACGACCGCGACGCGAAGATTCGTCGTCGAGGACAACATTGCGGCGCAGGGGCAGGACACAGGTGTTCCGCCGCGCCGCGGGGGGTGGCTGCTATCGGAGTATCGATAACTTCCGCCCCGCGCGTACATGCACACGTCGTACTTTCGGCATATTAGCCCTTTGACGGTAGACGATGAGTATTTATTTACATATACGTTCAACAGTAAGACGTCCGCAATAAAAACAGAAACGAAATTTTAAGCGAATAATCGATTAATCAACGTCGTTATTTTATGTTGATTAACTAAAAAATAATTGGGCAGCGTGCGTTCGCATGTATGATAACATGTAAAATATATAATTTTATTATTATAATATAGGTACCTACATATATATTTACTAAAGTAATTAATAATTTTAATAATTGTCATTATTACAAAAATGTGCCCTTGTATCTCTCGCCTTTTGCTTTACTACTTATGTGTATTTTATTCGCGTTTCTTGATTAAATAAATAAAACGTCTTTGCGATACATCCGGACCACCGCCGCGCCACCCTCTTCTTTTCTCGCTCGTTCCATCCCTCATTAAATGCGAACGATGAAGCGACCAAGAACACCGCGAGGATTATTATCGAGAGGCCGGCACATCCCTTCGGCGCCCAATCGTGGATGTCCTTAGAAGGGCCGCCTCTCGTTGCGATTTCACCCCCCGGGCGAGGTGCGCGGCGCCGATGAAGGAGAGGGAGAGATGCAATAAATAGCGGACAGGCCGCGATGCGCCGGTCGCATCCTTCGGATGATAAACAGATGTAGATCGGCTCGCTAAAGAGCCTTAAAATTTGCGACAGAATTAAGTAAGATGAAAGCAATTAAACTCATTTTGGTTTATTTATATCACTTTAAATTTCAGTTACTTAAATTGACTTGAAAGAAAACATTGAAATTGTCACACGATCACGTGATTTAAATAAAGAAGACGCTATTGAATAAGAGAATGAAAGGACAGCCATTAAATCACATAAGGAATCAAGGGTAAATTTGATGTAAAAATGACGATGATGATTTTCACATTAAATTTAAATATTTTGAAGATAATCTTATTGTAAAGAGGGATATATCACAGCAGAAGTTGCAATATAGAAATATTGAGTATTATATATTTTTTATTTTTAGGGTTTATGATAGAAGTATAAGAAAACTATATATAATATGTGCTAAAAATGATTAATATCTTTTGCAAAATTGTAAAGCAATTCCCCATCAGATTTTACAAGACGGGCAATAACGAAATCCGAATACTGTTCAGTCGTCAGGATATATATAGCCTCGCTACTTCGAGGCTTTCCCCTTTTCTAAAATTGCGAAGTTAAAGCGGCGTCTTTGTGAACTCGCTCGTGGTTCGTCGGATGTCTCGACGACGTGTCGTCCTTTTCTCCCTCGACGGAAGTTTTATCGAGGAAAACTTGACAAGTTATTAATAGGAGCCTCTTTTCTGATATCTCTCGTTTCCCGCTTTCGCAAATTAAACATCCCTAAGGCCCTTTCTCGATACTGCGACACTGACGAGGATAACAGAAAAAAAACCATATAAATGTATGTGAGTATAATATTGTATAGTTCCGCAAGATAAATTTTCGTTTACTCGCGAAGAATCTTTTACGTGGAAAATTTGTTATTATACAAACCTATATGTTCTTTCATATAGAAAAATTTTGTAAAACGAGTCGTGATAATTGTTATTTTATTACTTATATTTTCACATTCTGATTAATAATAATTTTTGAAAAATGGATACATTGTGAAATATAAAAAGAAATAAAAAATTGAAAGGCAAATTTTAGGTATTTTTATAGGTATAGCCGAGTTAAGGATGTTTTATATAGTTAGGCAAAATGTAACGAAGTTGATGAAAATTTAATATCATATTCTGTATACTCTTTCAAAGTTCGGGGTCAAATTTCAAATCGATTCACAATTTAGATAAAAAGTTATCAATTCTTGAAAATCCGTTTTACAAAGGATTTACAGAGAAAAGTGTAAACATTAAAAAATGTAACCAATATAATAATATTTTACACACAAGCAGATCATCAACAAACAAAAATATAGCAACAAAATTTGAAACAATTTACAATTCTTTTTTGAAAATTTTTTTTGAAAAAAATAGTAGTAACGGTTATTTACATTCATTAAATTTACGTCTTTTACATTCTATTAGATGTTTCGTAACTATTTATATACATTTTTTTGTCTTTGGATCTCTGGAGAATTAATATCAGAGTTTTTAATATTTCCTGCATACTTTTGGTTGGGACTGTGCCTATAAAACATCCTTAAGAATTAACGAAATTTTTTTCGTTATCACACAGAAAAAAGTGTCAAATACGCAAGAATATAGATATGATCTTATAAGAATTTCAACTTTTTATTTTAACTTTTTTTTCTTGGTTGAACTATATGAAACTTTGTTTAATTATATACATGACTGCATTCCAAGCACGTTTTCTTCATTTAACGTGATATAATCTTATTTCAAGATATTATCTACATTCTTGCGTATATTCGTATATACAAGTATATCAATATTGATTTGACTGCACTTCTTTTTTTCTGTGCAGGTCGCGGCTTTGGCCAGATTTAATCAAAAAACGGCTTCGTCGGAACCATTTAAATTACCAATCCCGTTATCGCCCCCCGCGCCAATTGATGCCTTAACACTTTCATCGACGGCGAATCAGCTTTGAATCAGTCAGAAAACACATTGAGACGCACCGTAGAGGGCTAAGTTTAATTACGAGTCCGAGTTGCGAGTGGTGGTGCAGCGATGTTGTCGCGTCAATGACTTCGAGTGAATTCATCAGCGAGCGACGCGAATACACCCCCTGAAAGGGAGCACAAATTTTTGTCCGATGAATTAGGACGCGGTGCGCCCGCGCACCGCCGCGCCGCTCCTTTGACTCGAACGTGACAATATGAATATTAAACTATTGTTACGCGTATGCAGGGCGCAGCCACCCTCGTCCACCCTTGGGTCCGTGACTCTTGGCCGTGAGGATTACTCTATTTCGCCCTGTATCTCGTCTGTTTCCCTCCTCCGGTCTAATTTCAGGGAACCTTGATAAACTCTCTCGAGCTCTCTCTCGCATTTTACTCAACCACAAGAGAAAATGTATATTATTCGAACAATATGGTGCCGTCAAATTCTCTTTAGAAATTTACAGTCATATAATTCATGTGTCATATAATCATTTTGCTTACATAATATTTTGAAAAGGGTATATTGTAAGATTTATATTCAATATTAATAAATTATTTCCTGTCTAATAAAGTAGTAAATTTTATTGAATTTTCTGTAAGATAATGTTAATAAAGTGTAAAGAAGTTGCGTTTGCGTCATCGCTGTTATCCTTTTGAGAGAAACAAAAAAGGAAAAAGAGACAGACAAAGGGAAAAAATTATTTTTTAAATATTAATAAAATATTTAGAAATTCCGAGTCTACAAATTTTAGTTCCAAAATTTACATGCAGGAACTCCTCGGTGTTCTCGAGTTTTAAAAATCTGTGAAACCAAAATATACCTGGATCTCTTAATTATTGAATATATTCCAGAATTCGTTAATTTTTTAAAAAGAAAACAATTATAAACTGAGTAAAGATCTTAAAGACTAAATTTAAATTTAGGTATAAGCAATATTCTATTATACATAGAGGAAAGTACCCGATTATGAGATACCATATCTATTTTGTGTGATTGCCGGAAATCTATGGGCAGAATTGAAAAATATAGTAGGTTATTTTGAAGGGAATTTAATAAGCTTTAAGATGCTGAAATGCAAAATTTAATTTAAATATTAATTTTGCTGAAAATTAGAAAAATGTGAAAAATGAGCTTTCGGCAAAATCGCAAAAGTGTGCTCCTAATATGAGAGACCCCGGGAAATCGCTAATAAAGTGCAAAATACATGATATTGCAATTAAAAAACTTTATTTAAAGTTTTTGAAAGACAAATGTAATGGAGAAGCATATTTGCAACAATCGTAAACCCTCTTATACTCAATATTGTACCTAATTTTCCCCCTCTACCCTTCCCTCTCAAATCAAGGTCAGCACAGTCTTATAAATTCGTATAAACCTTTTCTTAACGTTAATATAGTATTTTCTCTTCTTTTATTACTATACAATAACTTTCATACTCCAGCAACCCAGGAGTACCCTGAGTATCTCATGTTACGAGCACCACGCCTTGCGGTTTTACGATCACCAAATCTAATCTCTACAATTGAGCAACTCAACATATCCCGTATTTTCCTATTAATACGACCTTACTCTATCACTGCATGCAGAACTTATTGCCAAATAATTATTAATTATATAATAGACAAGGTTTAAAGACTCATATCCATGGCACTTGACAACATCTAATTTCAGAATTTCTTTCTCTGCAACGACTACACGCACGATCAAACAATGAATTTTCCACTAAATAGGTTTTACCCCAAGGGTAATAAGTTCATGGTGGAACCAACAGATAGGGCCTATTAGTTTAGCAGAAACCTCGCTGTCGCACATTAGGAGCCTATCTCATAATAAGGAACTTTCCTCTATATTATATGTGCACTTTTATTTACATTTTTTGTTACATTAATACTATTACGTTATTATTTAACACTGTGCACCTTGTCCTCCTCTCTCTCTCTCTCTCTCTCTCTCTCTCTTCTTACAGGATTTTGTTCAAAGTATAACAAATGATAGTTCTCTTTTCCTCTTTGACTCCTTTCTTCTCATGACAAAAATTATTTTGTGGAATTTTCTCTTTTTTGCGATGTTAGATCTCTATTTTCTACAGGCAACCCTTTCCTTTCACGCGGCACGTTATATTCGCATCGCTTTACTCTCGCCGTCATCGGTAAATTTTCTCTTTGTAGATTTTTGTCTGCGTACCTTCAGCCGGGCGTGCTGCGCGAAAGAGACGCGATACACGTACGCTTGTATGTATATTCGGCGAAATTACATTAACGAGATACATCTAGACGAACGCGGTCTGCGATTTCGCTAACATCTCCCGCGAACCTCGCAAATTAAGTAACGTACGTGCGTTTAAAGAGCGAACCATTCGCCCGTACATATATATTATTCCTATAAAAAGAGGTGAATAAATATGAAATTATATAACGTATATTTCAGAGACTATTAAGATCTTATAATGTTAATGGAAATTCTTTAATTGTTGATTATTAGAATTATTTTTAATAATTCAAAATTCCTCTGGAAGTTTTTAAAAAATGCGTGAAGAATGTATTATAAATGTTTTAAATTTTTAAATTTCAAGAATTTTTTAATTTATTAAAAAATTTATTAAATGTTTATGTCGTGAAGTAATATATCAATGTTGACTTTCTTTAAAACCGTATAGTTAAAATTTTTTTATATATTCAGGTCAACTCTCCCTAAGCTAATAATTATTTGAAAAATATAAAAAATGCTCTTCAGTATTTAAATTTCATACATTCTTGTATTTTCTGATTCTTAAATTTTTAAAACTTTTAAATTACTGCATCGTTAAATTTTCAGATTCTTCAATTCTTATATATTTGGATCCTTTTTAAGATTTTTTATTTGATGATCTTTATACTTTCTGACAAAATATATCTTTTTTTAAATTCATATCTTTCTTTATAAATACCTTCTGAATCTTTATATGTATATCTTTTAGCTCTTGAAGTTTACATTAATGAGAGATTAGATGGACTTTCTACTTTAACTGCTGCTTATTTAATTTGTAATTAATTAATCGTAATAAATAAATAATAAATCGATAAGTTTAATAAATTATGGTTTAGATTATCAAAAAACCAGTTGATGCGTAATTACGGCTAGTTATTAAATAAGCAGGCGCAATTTATGGTGTCCGGTTGTATTGAGAAATTTAGAGCAAAAATAAAAAAAACAAAGCCCACCACACTCATTATCTTTAAGATGAATTAGCTGAGATATTATGTACCGCATATACCCCGTCTACCGACGTAATCAATGAATGGACCAGGCGGACAATCCCTCTGTGACAAAAGCCCGACATTTTTCGGCTTTTCAGTCTCATTACCGTAATAATGCAAATGAAAAGGAATTTCGCGAGTTTGTTCGGCGTCTGCTTTTCTTGCTTTATACGACCAACATCTCCATTTTTCGTCCACCGTTCTACCAGAGGACTTAATGCCGAAAAGATAGAACGTTGATTAGTTATCCGTTCATATGCTTAATTAATTAACGTACCTATTCATTATATCACAGAAAAAGCGTGTAGGTCGAAGTATTAACTCATATGAGTATTTACGTAAGGAGAAATTACGTGTGATGGTTGCGTTGTAGAATGTGATAATAAGTAGTCTAAAATTATACAAAAAATTAGAGTTATATAATTAATCTAACTTTATTATAATTATGCAAATTATACATTAGTATACATAAACTACTACAATTGTTTATATTATTATGTACATACTTAATTATATGAAATGCTTGCTAATTATACAAGATACTTTCAAACTAATGAAACAATTAAAAAGAGAATGATTTTTTATTAAAAAATCACTCGAAAATGTAAAATAATTTTTTTATACGTGGCTTTATTTCCGAGTATCAGACGTCTACGTATAAGTAAAGGACGTGTAATACTTAACTTCTTGTAATATAACTTTCTTCGTAAATATATAGCAATGCACCTGTAATATGTAATTATATATAATTTTTAAATGCCACTTAATGTGTATTTTAACATTATTGAGTTTATTTAATTAGCCTACATAAAAGTATTATGAATTATTAAAGGTTAAAAATTGCAAGCTAAAACAATCAAAAAGTATATATTTTATATCAGAATACATATTATCCAATGTAATGTAAAATATTTTATATTAATTTTTCAATGATCTTACTTTAACATTTTAGTGAAAGGAATAGATTTATGTAAAAAGAAACACATGGTTTCGCTTGAAGAAAAAGTAAATTGTAGGTATACAGTGTTGCATGTGCACATACAAAAAAAGTGGAATATAAGTACATAGTAGAAAGTTATATTTTAGTACATTCATTAGCACTTTCCGATGTTGCAACTTCTATTAATTACAAGACAAACATTCCTTGTTTGATTTTTTTAATCCTAAATGAATTATAAATTACAAATTGTAAATTATTTGTAAATAATAAACTGTAATTAATTGTAATTAATTGTAAAATTAATTTCACAATGTTTTTGTTTTAAGATTAATATTGCTTAGATAAGAAATGATGTTAAAATTTAAAATTAGCATACAGACGCGTAATTATTTGTATTAATCTGGCTTTTTAATAAATTTTATTATCCAATTATCCAATGTATATTTGCCAATTACATAATACAAAAAATGAGAGAATTAACATAAAAAAAAACAAGAGGTATACTCCTCTAATAATTATTAAACTTTAAATTTGATAATGATATTTAATCAAAATTATAGTTATACAGCAATTTAATAAAATTAAGTACCATAAACGCGCTATTAAATAATCGAATTAATGATTCAACTTTCAAATGTGATGGCGAGGCAATCGATCAGGAGGAAAATCAATATTTTACATGCGATGGCCTTTTAGATTTTATCATGGCGACGATGTTTTGCGCTCAAATAGATAAATTATTCCATCCGATACGAGACACATCCGAAATAGAAAGCGACGAATGAATAAATCGCGATTGCGAGTAATCGCGATCGTATAATCGGGAGATGTCGATGCAACGCGATGTATTGTCTCTCCGTAGAAAGTTTTTATTTCAATGCGATAACGAGAAAACTTCGCGAGCGCTAAGTATCGTGCATTCTTAGTCGCTGGACTTTATTTCGATCCCTTCGTTCAAATATTAATAAGAAACGGGGTAGAAACTGGGTCAAGATTGATTAAAGATTTCCTTTGCGTTATTACATTCGGAGAGTAAAAAAAAAGCAGACCTAGCTTTCTAATAATAACTAATATCCGTTAATAATAACCGTTTATTATTAGGAGCTGCACGAGAAGATAAAAAGCATGCAAAAGATACTTTTTTAACGGTAATACATTTTCGTGCTACAGTATATGCTACGCGAACAAATTATTAAGGAAAGAAACAATCGAGAGAATGCATAACTGCGACTTTAGATATTGTAACTGTTTAAAAAAAGACCTTCTGTAGCAAAAGAACGGAAAAAATTGAAAAATATGGAAAAAATATAGAATTCGGAGATAGAAAAGAGAGAAAGAGAAAATATATCGACCAACGTCCATGACGAAACAAGATCATGGATATACAAGCTTATCCATGAGATTATAAGTTACACATGCAATAATATTAAAAATATTAATCTAAGAAGGAGATTGACAAAAATAATTCTTTACCACTATATAATTGCACTCGCATGCAGAGCGCGAGGAAGAATAAAGATAAACAGAGAAGAGAGGGAGAAGAAAGAAAAAGAGAGAATCTCGACAGATACTCGATGGTGACCTGACGGAGATCTCGACGTATACCTACAATATTCGCGACGGTAACATGCGCGGGTGACCATTGACAAGAATGATTCTCCATCGAAAGCCGCGCGCGGCGGGAATAAGGAGGGCTGCGGATAAAGAAAGGGACAGAAGAAAAAGGAAGGAGGAAAAAAATAGAAAATCGCGCGCACGCGGAGGGAAAGAGCCGGCAAGCGCGAACGGTGGTGTTTCTCAGACAGAGACACATATCCCCGAGCTATGTAATTCATTACTAAAGCAATCTCACCCTGGCACCCTCTCTAGCCTGCACTCTGCCGGCAGCCCTGCCTCCGCCCCTGACCCATCAGAGCCGCCCGAGAGAGCCCGCACGTTATAATATAAAAAAAGAAGATGGGCGGCGGCGGCGGTGGTGGTGGCGAGAGGGTGGGTTGTACGGGAGGACGAGGGGCGAGGTGGCGCGTAGGGGGACCAACAGCGAACACGGGGGGGGGGGGGAAAGAGGGTGCAAGAGGGTAGGAGCGCCCGATTAGAATAGCGCCCCCTGACAACAAAACAAAATGAAACACAAAGCAGTGTTTTCATAATTAAAAAGATTGCGCGCGCTTCTTTCTTCCTACCGTTTCTATTCATGCCTCTTTTCATTTTTCCTTTCTCTCTCCCTCTCTCTCTCTCTCTCTCACACTCTATTTTTCTCTTCCTCTCTCTGTCTCTCGGTCCTGGTTCTGCTCTCCGATTTCTCCGTCCCTCGCGCGCCTTCTCATTCTTTCCTCTCGGACGGAGACGGTATATGCCAGACGAAGAGGCAGAATTCAATAACCGTATTAATACGCGTCGTCTTTGGAAACGGGCAGATGTATTAAAGCGTTTTAATCAACTCTCGCGTGGGCGCGAGGTTGGATCTGAGATCGCGAGTGAC
This sequence comes from Temnothorax ravouxi, assembly GCA_030770255.1. Lineage (NCBI taxonomy): Eukaryota > Metazoa > Arthropoda > Insecta > Hymenoptera > Formicidae > Temnothorax > Temnothorax ravouxi. The sequence continues at coordinate 127,189 of JASTWP010000411.1, forward strand.
TTTCCGGATCTAGGTGTCTGGTTAAAGTCAAACGCGAGCGTATTTTTGACCGAGCAAGCTTTGCTTTCGTTTCGATCGCAAATCCACGGATGTTCGCAGCTCGCAAAGCTCGATGGAGAAGCACTGATGCGCTATACGATTACACGCGGTTGGAGTGCGAAGAATAGAGAGAACTAATCATCAGTTATCCAATCTGAGTACGCAGCCGAGACCATAACAACTAATCAAATAGACGGATAATGAAATATGTACATTAAAAAATTTATTATATACTACATACAATCACTAGCGGATTCTGACGTCGATAATGGGAGGGTTTCGGCAAAATTATTTGGTTTGATATTTTTCTTATTGTTATAGTAGCATGCTTAGTTTTTACTCCGGGATCAACGACAAGAATGTAGTGAAACTTCTGGGCCTGATTTAACATTTAATGCATTTTTTCTCAGATTTTTTAAAATAGATCCAGCAAAACTGATTTCATTATTTATTTGGAAGGGGGTAACTCTACCCTCTCCACCCAGGATCCGCCAGTGCGTACAATAGACCGAGTCATCTATAACTTTATTTTTTTACATAATATTTTTTTACATGATCTAATAAAATTTAATTAAACTTTATTATTTATTTTATCACCGGACCAATAAATTGTAAACAAAAATCGAGTGACAGATATTACAATGCGTTACGGGGTTACGGTTAATTGACAATTAACAGAGACTGACGGTAAAATAGAGTGACGGATAATCGAAGTTCGAAGTTCTATCGCATGTCGAAGCGCGATGATCAGAAACGTACGTCCCTGTCCTGCATCGAATCGAATTTTTCCCATACACCTGTCTGCTTGCTAATTAAAAGGAAAAAAACGAGGACGAGAGTAAAGACAAAGTCCGTAATGCGTTTGCAGTCAGTGCCAAGTATCAAAGGGATACGAGCTCGGGGGGAAACGTAAATTACGCATCCCGGGAGACGGGCACCACAGTGTGATCAATATACGAGATTGCGTCAATCAAATGATTGCATATTTGCCCGCTTTTTCGCAGACATTTGACGAACCGAGACAAGCCCGTCGCTAATTTACAGAAAACTTAACGGGTGTCTTAATTTGTTGTCGAGGACACCCTTGCGCTTATTTAATATATATACGCAATGTAACATATGTAAGCAAAAGAAATTTATGATTTTAATGTAATTAAGACATTAAAATCTCTGCCTTCCAAAAAAAATGTTGGTAAATAATTACTAATCAGATCTCTGTTATTAAAAAAATAGAGGAGATTAGTAATATCTACATACATATATACTCGTATACACACGGAAAGGTATAGCTTTTAGCCGTAAAATATGGATAACAATTTTTGCAGCAAGAGCTATAATTTAGCAACAGTAGCAAAACCTTTTTTCTCGCTGCAAAAATATAGCTCTTGCCGCAAAAAATGTTAGTTATCCATATTTTTACAATTATAAGATTTAGCAATAGTAGCTAATTTTCTTTTCCGTGTAATATATATAAATATTATCTCATTTTGATTAGTAGAATTATAGAGTTTGAAATTAAACAGTAAAGAGTTTAGCAAAATGTTTTAACTACGTAGGGGAGACCGGGGCGAAGTCGTCACTATTTTTTCGATGCCGATTTTTAACAATAAAACAAAATAATTTTAGTAAAATGTGGTATATACCGTTGTAAAGAGTGAACCCTTTGCTACAAAAATTATACGGACATTTTTGGTCTACGTCGCTTTGTTCAACTGGTATAGAGGCGTGGGGACCATAAGCCGCGTTTACGGTATTAATGGCGAGTTGACACAAATTTCGAGATAGTTGCAATGACGACTTCGCCCCGGCCTCCCTTACATTCTATATGTGTATTCTATATACACACATATGCGGGAAATTAAATTAAATTAAAGAAAATTATATAATATTATATTTGCCTCTCAAATTATTTTTTCAATGATATAATTAAGCGATTGAAAGTTAAGACGGTAGCCGGGTTTTAACAAATTAAGCCTTCAAAGTAAAGAAACAAATTTGCACAATTAATTTTCCGATTAATTCCAAGCAATTTTCTTTAATTCTGGAGGAAAGAAAAGACAATTTAAATTCGTAAGAGAAACGTTCGCCGAAAGAAAATCAACCCCGAATTAGAATCCGTATAGAAAGCACGGCTACTTTTGACACCCGATGTATGTGTGTATGCACTTACGTCATGTTTAAAGCCTATCGATGATCGATGCCACCACCTGCGTCCCGATAACGTCCCTGATACGTTTTCCGAGGTTTTGCTCCCCCCTTCGAAAGTCGAAGGAAACTGCCTTGCCGAGCGATCAAGCTTATTTCGCTTATTTCCGCCTCACAAGAACGAAGACGAGAAATTGAAAAGAAAGGCGAAGACGGAAAGGGAGAAAATAAAATTTAAAAAAGTAAAAAAAAACACACACACACGTACACGCCGGTGCCGGTGGAAGAGGATCGTTGGGGAGAAACGGGTAAAGCGCGAACGAAACGCGGGCGAAGAATGACGAAGAAAGAGCAAAAGCGTGGGCGGGAAAGAGTTAACGGTCGGGGATAAACAGGATAGAATATATGGGTGAGAGGGTTGGAAAGGGGAAAGAGGAGCGGGAGAAGAAGGAGGAGGGTGCAGACCACGATTTAGCGGATTTTCAACGTAGCTGCACGTCTACTCGCGGAGGAGGTGGTGCGCGATTCTTAACGCGGCGGAACCGCCCCCCGATGCCGCGCGGCCAATGGCGCGGCCGTTTCCGTGTGCGCGAGCTCGGGGGGTTGCGAACGGTCGAGTCGCAACTAAACCCCCCTCGTCACGCTCTCACCCTCCCAGAAACGCAGTGACGACTCACCTCGCAGTGCTCTCGCCATGTTCGCGCCGAGCGAGCGGCCCGTTCCGCCACGACAGTGAGAGAGGACCTCCGCTGGAGTCGGCCGGTGGAGTCACCAGAGAGGGTCGTCCTCTTCATCCCCGTGAGCGGTCGAGGAAGCGCCGCGAGACCGAGCGCGCGCGGCCGCCCGCCATGGCGGGCCCGTATCTGTCGCCCCTCGGGCCCCAGGCAGATCTGCTCACCGAGTACATGTTCGGCCGTCGTCGTCAGGTCAGTGTACGTTTCTATTAATTTCACACATTTTTGGAATCTTGTCGTTAAGGTCAATCGACCCCCGCGTTCGTCGTTGATCGGGTTAGACGCGGTGCTTTGGTATCGGCCGGTTTTTTCCAAAGTATTCCTCCGTTTTCCGAGTATTTGAGTATTTGTATTGTACGTTCGAGTAACTTGACTTTCAGAGCATTCCTTATTCCTTGACGTAAAATATTTAGGTATAAATACGTGTCAAATGAGAAAAAAAGAACGAAACTTGTGGGCATAGTTTGGGTACAATCATATAAAATTAAATGTATGACGACAAATAATATATAATATAGATATAGAAAAATATACTTATGTATTATGAACGAAATGAGTATTTGATATTTTGTAACAACAAATAAATATCTATACAATTTTTAATTTATTCGTGAAATATTATCCGTCACAGAATTCCTAATAACTGAAAAAAGTGCACGAATTTTATATAACCCACAAATGACTGTATAAGATTTGTATTTTTTTATTTTGTAGCTTCGTACATCATGAACAAAATGAGTCTTTGATATTTTATACCAACAAATAGATATCTATATTAATTACCCGTGAAATATCCGTCATAAATATAATTTGTAATAACTGGAAAAAGTGCATGAATTTTATACAACCCACAAATGATTGCATAAAATTCGTTTTTTTTTATTTTGTAGTTTTATACGTCATAAACGAAATAAATATTTGATATTTTATAACAAAAAAAAATATATATTATTAATTTAATCGTAAAATATCCGTCATAGATAGAATCCATAATGGAACTAGAAAAAGCGCACAAATTTTATATAATTCACAAACGATAACTGAATAAAATTCGTATTTTTTTTGTAGCTTTGTAGCAGATTAATATCTATTTGACGCAAACTTCGAGTTGCAATTAATAAAATTTGTATTTTACATACAAATTTGTATTTTTCTTGATTCTGTATCCTTTTAATTTATTGATAAAAGGAGCAACAGTTCTAAAATATTTTGTACGTAAATATATTATATTAATTATATTAATTATAAATTATATAATTTTAAATGCATGTAACTTTTTTAAATAATTTTAATATCTTTAGAATTATTATCTTTTGAAATATTATAAACTCACGTTAATAATAATTACTACTTACTACTACTCACGGTAGCATATAAGGGCCTCCGCGCAATGAAAAATATAAGGAACAAGGAACCGATATTAGCGATTAGAAATATAAGAAATCAGGAATAAAGCTGGTGTAACATTAATACACGGCTTCCGACAGGTTAAAAATCTATTGTCTGTGTTATTTCCGTCGCCTGTATTTTTCATTATGCATCCAATTTCATTCTTGATACTTTAGTCCTATAATCGCTAATATTTGTTCCTTATATTTTTCATTGTGCGAAGGCCTTAAGAATACGGATAATAAGAATATCATATGTCGTCTTTGTCGTCTTTGTCGTACACAAAAATAACTTCGCGATTAAGAGCTGTATAATAATTTAATGGAGCATGCAGAGACCTTGCTTGGTGTTCGTGACATAATGTAACAGTCAGATCCTTGGAACTTTTTCAAGCAGAGACGCAATCGGACCACGTTCACGCCGCAACAGCTTCAGGAATTGGAATCTCTTTTCCAGAAAACGCATTATCCCGATGTTTTCCTCAGAGAGGAAGTCGCACTTCGGATATCACTCTCGGAAGCACGTGTACAGGTGAATCTTCCTTGCGATCACTTCATTCCTTCATTGATTTCACTCAGTTCTTCAACTAGTTCTTTGTTCCTTCTATTTTCCTTCAAGAAAAACTGTCGCTAATAATTACAAAAACTTTCTCTAGTATCGTATCAATTACATCGCTGAATTTTATTTCAATTGACAAACAAAGCACGCTGTCGAAAAAGTTTAATAATTGAAAATAAATTATAGATTGTAGATTATATAAGTGAAGGAAGAAATTTCTTGCTTAATAAGAAATTTTAAACAAAATATTTTAATTTTTCGATGCACTTTATCAGAAATATTTCTTGATTTACTAAAAATCAAAATTAAAAAAAAAATTTTATTAATAAACAAAAAATTTAGATTAACATTGTTCTGAAATTTATAGTAAATTCAGACAACCTTAATTTCTCTGCTTGGTAGAAAGACAACCCTTTAATGCAGAAAATTATCCGAGTAAAGCTCTCGTCTTTGCCTTTCCAGTAAAAAAACTACGGTAAGATAACTTATAACTTCAAAATCTACGAAATACGGCCTTCCAACAGATTGCTTCGTTCCCTAAAACCGTTTACTAATTAAAGTCCAAATAAACTGTTTGTAGAAAATACGCGCGGTTTATTCTCATACGCGAGTCCCGGATTAACTCGCTAATGATCATCGTAATCGCGATGGATCTAATTTTCCATTAGTCGCGCTGTTATTTTGTATATTATCATACAAACATCGGCAAAATGCGGTCGTTCACAAACAAAATATCAAGAGAAACTAATTAAAATACGGGGAGCACGGAGTATATTGAATCGATAAATTTTCTTCCAATTTAACGCGTAATTACAAAAGAAGATCAGAGATGAGTGAATTTTCATCAAAATTCTTTTATCTTATTTTATTATAGTACATACAAATTAATATTCGTATATAAAATTTACCGTGTATCTAATTATATATTTATTTCAATTATTCATTAACGGGCAAACCAAAAAATGCTATATAATCGCATATCATGTGTCTCGAATCTCAAGATACGAAAAAACTATGCAAAAATAGTCTTTATTATATACTATCAATTGTTTTTATTTAAACTAATAAAAACTTTCGTTGCGTGTAAATTGCAAAAAGTGATGTTTAACTGAATCAGATTTAAATTCACGAAAAAAACATGAAAGCAAAAAAATTAAGCTTCAAAGCTAGTAGACCTTGCCCAATCAATCAGCGATCGGTATAGGATGCGAATTGTTCAATCAATTAATTTTCTTGCGATTCCAAGTGCAGAAGTCGGAGCAACGGCTTTCAATCGCGGGGTCAAGTCAGCGCAGATGTTTCGATTCATTAATGACATCAGGAATACGAACAAAACTGGCTCGATTCGCGATCGTATCACAAAGGCTGCGCGTACATCTGGCTGCGATAGAGGCTATTACACGCGGGCCATTGTGCGAAAACGATTAGGCAAACGCTGATGAAATGAACCGGGCGAACAACGAACACGAGCGGCCGCGAGAAACTCGGAAGTTCACCGAGAGTAAATTCGATTAATGCTTTCGAATCTCCTCACCCGCGAATCCCGTCAGAGCGTGTTAAAGGGTAATCTGTACGGGGTATTTATAGTAATTGGCTGTGCAGCACGGATCTCCGTGCGATGAGAATAAATTGATTGCGAAAGTAATTTTCCGAAAATAAGATGCGGCATAATTACTTTTTTCTAAAAGTAGTTTCAAGTCGATTATAGAACCGGAATTAAAATTATACGATGAAAATTTGAATAGAATTAATACAAAATTTGAACTTAGATCAAATGCGATCTTAATTATGCAAATCATTTGGAAGCACACTTTTTTTGGTCTCTTTGTGAGGCAAAAAAATAATAAACAAAATCTTTTTGATAGGTGCGATATTCGAAATATCGAAATTTGTGCTGAATAAGTATCATTTATATTGGTTGATTATCTGAATTTTTTGGTCTCTTTGTGATATATCTAGCAAAAAATAATAAATAAACTTTTCTTGACAAGTGATATTTGAAATATCGAAATTTTTGCTGAGTAGGTACTCATTATCCAAATTAATCGAATATCTGAATTTTAAAATCCAAATTGTACAAATAGTGATGGCAGATATAAGGCACGTATGCACGCGTGATCGCTTTTGCTCAGCGGTAATTCATGTCCCACCTTAACATTCGCCATTTTCTCGCCCCGCGGGGAGGGGAGGGGGCAAAATTATGGCAACGATCGGTCAGGTCAGGGGTTCCTCCGCAGGTATGGTTTCAAAACAGACGGGCAAAGTGGAGAAAGCAAGCTCGGTTACAATTGCTGCAGGACGCGTGGAGAATGCGATGCTTGGGTTTAGGGAGCGCCACGCCGCTGCTGCTCGGCCGACCACCCCCCGGCGGCCTCGAGAGGACCACCGTCGCCGTCACCGATGCGTCCTCGACTTCGCCGTCGTCCTCGTCGGCCCTCACGGGCTCGCCGAACGCGACCGACAAGCTATCCGAGATTGGTGGTACCGTGTCGGTCTGCAGAGATTTTAGAATCCTGCCTCCACCGCCACCCGGGTAAGCGTCCTGTATATAGAAATATATTTTAAGTAATTATATATATAGTAATTTATCATATCAATTTAATTATTATTTTAATTATTATTTTTCTTACTGTACTTTCTCTTGGTGAAATGCGCACCTTTCTAGTTCACAGATTTGTTAAATAATATCAAGAGAATTATAATAATAATTAATTATAATGATTAATTTTAAAAAAATTGTTAAAAAATTTATAAGACGAATACGTTATATCTATGTATTTCCAATAATCGATAAAAATTTGAATTATACATTTTTGCGTAAATAAGTTATCATCTATGTCTACGACGATTCCAGTTTGCGTATAATTATCCGTAGTTTATCTGATACTGATTTTTATTGTATAGCTAGATATCGCGTACCTCATAGTGATAAAAAAATAATAAATAAAAACACGATTTAAATTTCTTAATTGATGCATCGTGATTACGTTTGTCACAAAAAACTTATGACTTTAAAATCACAATTATACCTGCAAATATCATTTTAGAGTCTATAGACAATATAAAATACGCGAAAGCGGAATATCCATGCATGCAAGAGAAAGATAAAGATAAATAAAAATAACGTGTATTTTGTTGTGCCGAGTCTGGTCAACCAATATTAAATTTGTCCCTAACAAATTATTAATTAAAGAAATTGAATAAAATATTAATTAAGTAAATGAAATAACTGATAAAATAAAATTTAATTATCAAGCCTTAGCAATTATAAAGTTATCAAAATACACGATAAATTCTGTGATGATAGTTACTTATGGTACAAAATAATTCGCGTCAATGCGAATTCGAGACAAACACGTTACGATTTCCTTTATCCTTCAAAATTGAACGAAACTTAAAATTGAACTTTTCATAATAAATAAAATTACTTGTGCTACTACTAGCATTTGAAATATTTAAATTATCGAATATACGATTTTCGCAATGATATACCCTGCCTACGATACGAAATAAATCACAACGAGGAAATAAATCAGAAAAGGATTAATAGTGCGAAATTCAATTTTGTAATCTTCCCTTTAAGATTGGATTCTTTAGCATGTATTTTGTAGGAAACTGATATTCCGCATGTTTAATACGGGGACCGTTACTTCCCGTTTCATTCATGTTTAATCAAAAAGATGTTCGCTCTTTTTATCGATAATATTACTAATATATCACCAGACAAATTATCTCATACAGCACAGAAACTTGCAGCGCAACAACATTTCACAAAATTTATGCAGTCTTGCGATCTTACGATTAAACTTTTCCATAATACTGTTGTGGATATAGGATAAAAAATTTAAACCAAAATCTTGAGTTAAATAACATTTTGTTATTTTTAACTACCATGTGTGTCGAAATTTATTATTTTAAAATACAAAACAGTATTATTCTAACTCCATTGGCTCTTAGTTAAATTAACATTGTCTTAATTAAATTAAAGATATATTGAGAAAGAGCAATGGCGACCTATAATGGCGAATGGTTAAAACAAAACTCAAGCTGAGTATAATTTAACAGTACGAATTTAATATAGTGAATGTGTTCCTGTGTACAATCTTGCTGTGCTGTATGAGGTTTGTCTGTCTGACGTGGCGCCGTTGTGCGTTTCGCAGATACTCGGTACCTTGCGACAAATCGCCTGATAGGATCAAGTGCCGATGCGGAACGCCACCCAGAATCTGCGCGAGCCCCGTGGACCGTGGCGACGGCCTAACGACGAGGGAGCGGCCGCAGGAAGCCGAGATGGATCTCACCTTGAAGGGTCACCATCCATCGTCCGCCAGACATTCATTATTCCATCACTTGCCGAGCAACCACCAGCAGCAGGACATCGCGCAGAGTATGGACGAGCCTCTGGACGTCACGCTCAACAGCGGCAAGAACAACTGAGGGCCGGATGAGCGAAGACGGTCCGCGATCGGCCAATCTTACTCGCGAAGACATTTCACCCTTCAAAATCTCTTGACTCTTAAGTGCACGGTGTAATCACGTTTGACAGCGAATAACACGCGAGGTAATGCATATCATCGAACTCTCTCTGCATCAGTTCCGAAAATAAAATGAACGAAAAGAAAAGTAAATATAAGATGGGGGGACGGGGGGGGGGGAAGGAAAGGGCACGCGTTGAACACATGTATCATTGTCTTTTTAAACTTTCGAATGTTCTTAAAATTTGTTTTGCCCTTTTGCCCACATTTAAAATGTGGGTGAAATTTTTTTTACTAAATTATTAAATTCTGTTTTACTAAATTACTAAATCATAAGAAATAAATTCTGAGAGAATTAAGAAAAATTTTAAAATAAAAAATTAATTTAATTTAATTTTAATAATATACATGTAAAAAGTCATTTAAAATTCAACGATCAACGAATCCTGATCGCTATTTAGATATAGAGAAGAAAGTTGTTTACAACGCAACGTCGGTACTATGATACTTTCAACGTTACGTATTTTATCGTTATATTTATTACTATATATTACTGTATTATTACTCTTTATTACTGTATATTATCGAGAGAGAAAGAGAGAGAGAGAGAGAGAGAGAGAGAGAGAGAGAGAGAGAGAGAGAGAGAGAGAGAGAGAGAGAGAGAGAGAGAGAGAGAGAGAGAGAGAGAGAATGTGTGAGTACATGTGTGTAATTTAATGGCGTACTGGAAATATCTAATGTACGCTGCTGTCTTCCCATGGCACGTTGGGGTTCTGCATAGCGCGCGCGCGCGCGCGCGCGATTTCGCGTTGCAAACTGTAATTCAAAATAAAGTATTTTTAAAGCAATATTTTATAATGACAATTAAACACTAAAATATCCTTCGAGATATGTGATTTGAAAGTACGCAAAGATTTTCAAATAAAAGAGAGCAACAAGTCTACGCTTTATTAAGTTTTTTTTTTTAAATTATTGAGTCAATTGTAGCTTTAGTTTCCAATTTAACTTTTCGGCGGTTATAGGCCGGTATTCATAATCAGATCTTATTTCAAGACCGTTAAGTGACATCTTAAGATGCTAATACGGCTCTGATGTGATTTGGTTAATAACATCTTAAGATCGTACTTAAGATGGTCTTAAATATAAGAACCGACTATATGAATACCGGCCTAGTATCGTGATGTGCTCTCTTGAACATTTAGAACATTTCTATTAATCTCTCACTATTAGTAAACAAAAAAAAATTCTTTCAACTTCTCGCAGAGACACAAAAATATAATGTTAAAAGGATCTTAGCTGCGTAACGAAAATGATATTAACATTATTCGAGAGTCATCTTTGTAAAAAGAAGTTGCTATTTATACTCTACTATCACACGCTGTAGAAAAATTAGTGACTAATATTTCTGATATAAAGGAAGAAGTGAAAGAGTTAATTATAAGCGACGAAAGTGCAAGTGGTTTTTACTCGGGTGAACCTTTATAGAGTCGCGGCTTCTCTACAAAGAAAAAAAAAAGAAAGAAAAACGGAAGCAGAAATATCCGCCGAAATTGGACCCCGATTTGTAACTCGTCGTAACCTATTCACCGTGTTGTAGTCTGTAAAAATTTTCGAGCGAGGTGAACGGTGGAGAACGCGTTTCTGTACAATAAATTAGTGATTCCGACGTTGATGCGTTTTCGCGTGTTCGATGATGATCGATCGAGAGAACGACTCTCTACGTTGAGTGTCGAGACACGGATTTTTTTTAAATCTATGATGTAAGATATGCCGCGTAATTTGCACGGTCGGGTGCATCAATGGTGTCCGGCGCGTTTTTGTTCGCATTTCTCTGTAATACGTATAAGAAGCGTGTCCTCTCGCTTATATAACGGATTATGTGTATGATTTAACTACCGCAGGAAAGAATCGTCGAGTCATATCCTGCACATAACGGGTATATCGGATCGCCATTAACGCACCCGACAGTACGTACGATTATTGATATTATTTATAAGTCAATTCGACTTAAAATGCATCCGCATGTCCTACTTATTCATGCGTGGTATGACGGCCGAGAATATAGGATGAACTATTTAAAAGATTCTTTCAGTTGTTATATTACGCTAGGACTTTTGATAAGGAACGCGAAATGTTGAAGTTGTGTACATAGAACTGGCATATAATTAATTTATATATATATAAATAAATAATATACATATATATAAATTATACATACATATACATATATCTTAAATCTAGCGCGACACAATAATTTAGGGTACAATTGTTTTAGAAATAAATATTAATCGCTAATTACGTTTTTTACTTGTTCAATATCTGTATAAGTCTCTTTTCTGTTTGAAAGTAATGATATAATAACTCTTATTTAATATATAATGTTGCAAATTTTCAAATTTATCGAAATTATTGCATTTCTACTTACGCTCAGTTGAAATTAATCAATATACAGATAGATATTTTTATGATTAAGTTTCGAATAAAACGTACGAAACAAGACATTAAAAATTAAATTAAAAAAGATTTTTCTTTAAAAGGAGCTACTTATTTAAATAACTTTATCAAACTTAGCCTTTTACCTGATTATATTTTTTGGACCGTTAATTTTTAAAAATTTATATTTTAAAGATTTGCTAAAATACCGACAGTCGGTAAATCAATTTACCGAGTTAATCAATTTATCGATTAATATCCATGCACGGAAATATGTTAATAAATTACCGACATCAAGAAAATTTTCAATTGTTAATCTCTTGTCGATACTCCATAAATAAAAAAATTTAATTGATTAAAAATCAATAAAAAAAGCAAACAGCCATCAGTGGCAGTCGTAATTTTTGTTTCTACTTTTTTTAACCGAAACATTGTAATATAATTTTCTTAATGTTCACGCAATTGAAGTTTTAATGAAATAAATAAAGGTTTTTAATTAATCATTTCTGGTAGCATGCAAAAAGGACGTGATAAATAATAAGACCTTTATAAAATAATTATGTATTTAATCCAGAATGCTGTTACTTCTTCTCAGCTTTTTTCGCGCTCTTACTCGCTGCGTCGCCGGCTTTTACTTTCTTAGTCTTCTTTTTTAATCTGTGAAACGCATCTGTTCGCAATTTATTTCTTATCTGCCTTGCTTTACGCAGCTTGAAGCGGTCGAAGTCGCTGAGTCCTGCACGCTGAAATAGAAAACAGATATTTTTAAAAATATAAGATTCCAAAATACATTATTTCTAAAGTTACAAATTATATATCATCAGAGTCGAGTTAACGTCATCAATAAAATCAGACGGCATTTCCTATCATAAATACTGGTTCATCATATATTCACACACACAAGCATCTTTTTTATAAAAATAATTTTTCGACATAAATTTTCTCTTTTTTTTTAAGATATAAAATTGCATTATTACCATTTGCTACGAATAAAATAAATATAATATTTATTTAAAACAACGACTTATTAATTATTAGCATAATAAATAATTAGCAAATTCTTTGATACCTTCTTCTTTGCTTCAACTTTTCTGGCCCACATCGTCTGTTTCCAGAGTTTGTTGATATCAGCCGTGTTCCATGCTTTACGTACGACACGAGTGGATCCCGAGAATGGGAAACGTAAACGGAATTTAGTCAGATGAAGTTCGTTGAGTCTCATCTCGCAACGAGGTACACCTGACGATGGACCATCGACTAGAACCTGAACAGAATATTAGTTTTAAGATCTGAAGAACTTAACAGATGGTTGGTTTTGTAAAAATCACAACTATATCATCAGAAGAAAATTAACATCACCAAAGTCAGTCGGCAATTCCTATCATATTATTGTATAATCATTTTTTACAAAAATATTATAGAAACATATAAAAGGTACATAATATTTTTATTTTTTTTATATTTTGTTTAAAAATTATATCCTATTTAATATTTTTAATGTAAAAATTACAGTTACTGTCTACAATATAGGATAGCCAAAGAATAAGACCACTGTCCACTTGCTGTGTGATAAAAAAATAACTATAATGTTGCTACTACGAATATATCCATCAGTATGTCAGCTATTGAAAATTGTTTGATACTATATAATTCTATATAGTTCTTTCATATAAAAAATTCAAGTTATTTTCAACAGAGAAAAATGTTCTTCCTACCCGATTCTGGTCGATGATATCCACGATGGTAACCAGTTTACCCTGATGAGAGCCATCGCTCACATAGGCTACGCGGCCAGACTGCACAAACCTCTCGAACGGCTGTTAAAAAAAGGACGAGATATTACTGTAGCTCTCACAATTTATATTAAATGTCTATAATATGCATTTATATCAATGTAGATTAACTTTAATCTCATTTAACTTACTTTCAATCTTTTTCTAGTTCTAAAAATTAGAAAAAGATAGAAAGCAAGTTAAATCGAGATTAAAATTAGTCCAAACTGATAAAAATGGACATTAAAGTGATAAATTATCTAGTAATATTAAAATTTCATGATGCGCAGTGTACTTCTATATTTCATGTATATTACTTCAATTAATGAAAATTTCGTGCAAAAATATTAATTTTAATAAGTTTGTATAGGTCTTTGTTTCAGTAACACTCAAGAGATTCGCTAAATTCGAAAATTCCGAATTAAAATCTTAATGTAAAATGAGAATTTACCGTAGCGTTCAACGGGCTCGATGCACGTTTAAGCTCCAAGGACGAGGGAGGGGGGTTAAAAAAATATATCACGTGAATAAATGACGATATTATACCGAGTCGCGCCGTTACGAGTACGCGAAATGCGTACTCCAGATTCCCGTGAGAGGATCCACGCCATCCACGGCAATGCGCCATGCGATTGACAAACGTTCGTCCAGTGAGGTTAGGTCTTGTGAAAATTTGCAACGCGAAGCGACCACGTTGCTGAGAACCGCGAGCATGATTGTGAGATAAAAGTGGGATTTGCGGAAAATTTATCCGATCACCGTTTGCACGATTTTACGCGACCGTTTACTCGCTAGACATACAAAGAAGTATTCCACTCACCATGATCCTCCGGAAGCGAAAGAACCATGCTATAGAAGATCGGATAAACCGACCTGCCAGTCCTGCCACAGTTCGACGAGCAACGATCCCTATCAAGTGTCATAGGGATTTTTCTCTCGGGGAAATCTAAAGCCCGTATCACACTACAGATTGAGGAATTGAAGTTTGACCAATCAGAGCAAAGGATTCATAGGGCCCGATTTCGTCTCCGATTTTTGATCCTCCGATTAAACTTACTTTTCATCTCTTTCTAGGGGGACAGTTAGAAAGAGATGCAGAGTGAGTTTAATCGGAGGATCAATCGGAGACTGTGAAATCGGCTCTAAGCGCTTATACTAAACTACTTTTTCTGTTGAATGTAGAAAAAAAGATCGTGATTTTATAAAACGGACTTTAGTAAAACTCGTGTCACACTACGTATCGCGGACACGGATCGGATTGAGATTGCGGGTCGCGGATCGTAATCTAGCCAATCATAGACGAGCAGCTCATCTGTGATTGGCTGACATTCGATCCGCGATCCGTACCCAATCCGATCCGTATCCGCGATACGTAGTGTGACACGGGCTAACGACGCTATTGTTCCTAGAAAACAAGTTTTTTTATTGGATACCGGGTGTGGTATGTACTACATACATACAATGAATATCGCATTCATGTGAATTACCCATAATATAATAGGACACGTTCATTGGATATTTCTCTTATCACGATAACAGGCATCAGCTGTGTTCACGTTGCTGATGCTCGATGCTGTGTTGCTGAAGTCGCTGAAGATCGTGAGTACTGTCGGCATGAAACTTTGCATGCAACCATCAGTTGTCGACAGTCGTTTATGATTGAAAATATAAGAATTCATTTTTTACTTTTTGAACTAAAAGTCGAACATGAATCTGACAAAGATATTTGGACTTTCGAGAGGTGTAAAATGTGCTCTCGATAGAAGCGCGCACGTGTCATTATTCAGTAATGTAAACACTCAAGCGAGATGTAAGAGCAAACTGACGAGGCCTAAGGCTATCGAGACGAATAGATATCGAAAATCAGAGGAAACGATTGGACTATATGGATATTGCTTGTTGGCAAGTAATGACAAAATTATTATCTACTAATTATTCTAAAATTCTGTTTGTATAATAGTGAATAGCTGTATTTACCGTATAGATAAAAGGATTTATAACTCAGTGATATTTATCCAGTATGAAATATATTATACTACGTATATATATATATATATATATTATATATTATACATTTTTTGTCTATGTATAATACATAGAAGAAATAAGTAAAATTTAGATATAAAATTTAGCATAATTTTATTACGTATTAATAGATGTATTAAGAATTAAGACTGCAATATTTTACAAGTATGATAAATATAAAATATAAAAAATATAGAAATATAATTTGTATATTTTGAAAATTTGAAAGAACTGCTAGATTCCATTGATAGTTTTTAAATTTAATTTGTGCATGCTGTAATTTCTGTATTTTAGGGAATACCCATCGCCACTTTTGCACTTGGCACATGGCAAATTAAGAGATGGAGATGGAAGTTGGATCTAATAGAAAATCTAAAGCAACGCACTTCAGCAGAACCAATCGATCCGCCATCTGAGTAAGATTATGATGTTATATTGCAAGCACTATTTTTATTACACCTATCTAATAGAAATGATTTCCTTTTAGCTTAAATGAACTAAAAGATAAAGAATATTACCGTATGAAGGTCAAGGGCAAATTTTTATACGAAAGGGAATTTTTGATAGGGCCTAGAAGCCTTATTCTCAATGGAGAGGCCGTGAGCGAAAAAGGCGGTGGAATATTTCTCGCAAAGCAGGCACAGGATATTACGTGATTACACCTTTCAGACTGGAGGATCGGGAGTAATTACACAACGCTTTTATTAATTATTAATTATGAAAAGAAATTATATGGAAAGAATAAATTCATTTTGACGTTCTCTAATTCACTATAGAATTTAGGATTTTTTCTTGATTTCAGTCTGACTATTATGGTGAATCGTGGATGGATTCCTAGACATGATCGCTCGACGTTTAAAATGGGAAATAAAATTACGGACACTGTAGAAATTATCGGCATTATCAGAGCAACTGAAAAACGACCTCAGTTTATGCCTGACAATGCTCCTGCGAAAGGTGTATGGCATTACAGGTAAAGACGCATGGTTTACTGATTACTTTATTCTATTACTCGTTTGGGTATGAACAGAATTTGAAGAAAGTTACAGAAAACTGTAGAAAAAAATTCTCCATTACATAAAAAATCAAACATTTATGTTTATTCCAGAGATTTAGATGCAATGGCAAAGGTAGCAGAGTCAGAGCCTATATATATAGAATTATTGGCCGAATACGGTACACCTCAAGGTCCGATCGGAGGCCAGACGAAAGTAACTTTAAGGAATGAACATTTAAGTTACATAATCACTTGGTACTCGTTGTCTGCCTGCACGAGCTACATGTGGTTCCGACAATTTGTACAGAAGTTACCTCTCCTTTAGATGCATTTAAACAGATATTTACTTCTTTACCTGATATATATACAAAAAAGAAGAATATAGAAATGTAATTTATATGTATATTGTTATAATTAGTTTTTAATTATATTATACGCTAAATTTATGTGTTTTATTTTTCACATCTTTATGGAAAAATTTTAAGTGCAGTAATGTTGACTAGAGTGCGAGGTAAACGGGTGCAGAAATAAACTAATCACCAATCAATGGTCCCTTTTGTCCTTCTCTAAACAACAATATCATATCCATAATGTGAACAGCGAAAGAAGACTGAACCAATCTCAATTCTCTTTCGGCAATACAATGCACAATCGTTAATGGCAAATTTTGTTTTTTGTAGATTTTGCAGCTAAATATTTCGAATGATACTTAAGACACTGAATGCTCAAATTTTAACTTTTCCAGTAGAGATAAATTCAACATTAACCATCGTACTAAATAGAAAAACAAATAAGGATTTCAAATTTTAAGGCGGAATTACGAACTTAACGTAACAGAACGCGACGGGACGCGAAGTAACGTGAAACCTAAACACATTGTTTTTATATGCGTTACGTAAAGTCGATCGTAATCAGCCGCATATAAAAACCATGTGTTTAGGTTTTACGTTACGTCGCGTCCCATTACGTTAAATTCATCGTAATCCCGGCATTACATGTTGTACACTTCAGGGTAAGCGGGTGTCGGTCCGGCGTGTCTTTCATAAGCATCCTCGTCGTGTTGCGGTTTTATTATTCGTTGAGCACGCAAGTACGAACCAGGGCGTCGCAAACGGAGTAGGGATCGCAGTTGCTGCTTGGCCTCATGTCTTGTAGGTAGCCCTTATTCTCATTGGCGACGCGACGGGGAATGCGGATGCTGGCGTCTCGATTGCCCACCTCGGCACTGAAATAACGGATTTTGCTGGGTTCATATCTGTTTTTCAGTCTGCGCTCGCTGTTCTTTCCTCCGCGCGGATCGTACGCCTGGATGTGCCTGAGATGTTGCTTGCTGAGCTTGTCGACCGCCTTCTCGATTTCGGCGATACCGTTTTCGCCGCGCATCGCCTTCGTCGAAAAGTTGGTATCGGCACTGGCATCTCTGGCGAGACTGTCTTCTTCCCACCACAAGCGGAGCTGCATCGGATTCGTTTTCGGATCCAGATTGGTGATCACACCGAATTCTTCGGCGATACGGTGCAGAATGAATCGGGCGATCCACAGATCATCTCCGGCCTTGATGCCCGTGCATGGTCCCACCTGGATGCATAGTAAGAAAACATGATAATAACTCTTCGTAGAGGGAAGATGTATTTTCTTTCCGCAAGAGAGCTTTATAAATTATATCTCTGCGAGTCTCTTAGGTTACGGAAAGTTCGTAAATTGAATTTCCAACAAAGTAAAATTTTCAAATTACACATGCGCTACAACAAAGATCCTAAACTATATTTCTATTACAACATGTAAAGCTAAATCTTCGGAGTTTGTTGTTTAATTAGACTGTCGCGGTTTAATCTATAAGAATTTCCTAATCTTCCTCTCATTTGTCACCGATGAAATATTGACTTCGAAGTTATAGAAGGACACTATGCGTGTTCTTTTCACTTTCCGTTACGTTGGCTTCAATTTATTCACCTGAAAACTCCCATTGTGAAGGCTTCACCATGGCTTTGGTACCCGCGAGCTTCACGCCAGCGTAGAGGCAGGCTCTGTAATGGGCTTCGACAATCTCGCGGCCGATTACCTTGTTGGCGCCAACGCCGCAATCATACTCCATACTCTTATGTTTCCTCGAAGAGCAAAGGAGCGCTTTACCGTTAAAATCTAAAAGAGTATACTTTTGCTTGATGCCAAACCAGGGTTCCTGATCCTTGACAGACTCCATCGCTTGGTTTGCGCGACACCGGTTGTTGGTTTTCGTTGGCGTATCATCGCTGTAGTAAGTGTCGCAGAGCACGAGCTTGTTATTACCGGGACGGAAGGGATCATTATAAATCGCCACCGGGTAGAGATATATATCCTCCTTGACTGGATCAGAAAAATGGGCCTGGAACATCGGACTGTTTTCGAGAATCCACGGTGACAGTTCTGGAAAAGATAATTGAGTTTAAAATTCTGTATAGAAATAGCGATCACTTAATAATTAGTTAGTATAATGGTATATAATAGTTGTTGTAACAATAAGCAGGGATCATATTTACTGCAGCTTATTCTCCAAAGAAAATTGTGACTCAATTTTTTCCAGTTACAATTTTATAAAAAACAAATAATTTTTAACTTTTTAATTTTTTGTATGTGTACTATGTTGTATAAACATATAATAGATATTTTAATACGTAAGTAGGAACAAGAAAAGAGAAAGTACAAACTTAAATAAAACTTTAGAAGATGTGCTGGATAGGCTCTCGTGATTATATACCGAACAAAATCAGTTAGTATAAAAGTACAATGTATAAAAACTTTACACCTAAACAAATTATTAATACGCTTACCGGAAGGATGTTTCGGCACGAAGCTCAGAGTTTTGGTCTTGCTACATAATTCTTCGCCACTTCCGTCGATCCAGATGTACTGCACCTGGATCTCATTTTCCGGTTGGGGTAGATCAAGGTACTTTTGTAACAGATGAGCCTTATTGTCTAACTTCGTGGCATTCGCCGCATTCGAACTCTGCGTCGCATTTACCGCACTTTCTGCATTTGCCGCATTCGAATTTTTCGGCATGGTACTATGCGACATAGGCTGCGGTCAGCTTTCCTAGTGTAACAAACAAAAAAATATTGAAGATATATAAAAATAAACGACTTCCTCGAAAAATTTTAACCTTATATTAATTACTATCAATAATGCTTATTTATTCCTATTATTAATGTTGAATTTTTCTTCTTACATTCTTTATCTTATTTTACAAATTATATCTATAATATTTTTTAGTCTTGAAAACGTTTTATAATAAAGATGGTAATTAAAGTTTAAAAATATATTCTTTACATCTGTAGAGAAATATGAAGTATAAGAGGGACAAAGAGGATGGAGGGAAAAGAGAACAGAGTGGAGAGAAAGAAAATCGTAATAAAAAATGGAGGACCAGTAAATTGTAAACCGTAATTTGTAAAATAGTAAATAGTAATTGTAAAGAATGTAGAATGTAAAAACGTATATATACCTATATACGGCGAGAAAAGACGAGAGAAGTATAACGAGGAAAAGTGCGGTAGAGAAAGAGAAGAGAGAGAGAGCGGTAAGTTGTACAGCCATAAGAAACAGGTGAAGAGAGAGAGAGAAAGAGAGAGAGAGAGAGGTGGGCTATAGAGATAAGTGTTTTGTGAAAGAAGCGGGAATCCTTTTGTACCCCGCAAAAAGGCAGAAATAAATTATTATTATTATTATTATTGTTATTATTATTATTATTACTACTACTACTACTACATATTTTTTACATTGGTTTGATCATTTTTAATTATTTTTTGAATATTTTTTTAGTATTTAGAGCCCGAGAAAGAATCTTTAAAAAATAATTAATTTTTAAATAAATTTTAAAAGACTTTTCATACTCGCAAAATATTTTTGCGCAGGTAATATAGTAAGTTTAATAAGATTAAGTAAACTATCAGATACATATCTTTTCCGAGATATCTATAGACAGAAAAAATACACATATTGATGATAGGAGTTTATCGATTGGTGTTATCGGCTTTAATTTCTCAAATAAGATTACGATGACTGCTCTATAAATTTACGAGTGTCCGTCATATAATTGTAGTTGAGTGAGTCTCTTTAAGTCATAAGCGTCTTTTGAAAATTTTCGGTATCTAACTTAATATATAGTAGATATTACTTACAGTTTTATACGTATGCTAATTGAAAAATATGCGCATTCTTTTAATTAATATCGTTAATCGCGCATATATATTCGAGTGTCATTAATCTCTAAATGTATTCAGATACACTATAATCATTCATCTTGAATTGACGTTGAAGCGAGAAAATACGTTATAAGAATTCTTGCAACGTACATTAAAGTCTCAATTAAAGTAGAAACATTTTTCAATAAAATAGTGTTGTAATCGATATAGAGCAGACTTGTAAAACATATCAAAAACTTTTTTTATTTGGGTAATTAATAAATAATCCATATATGTCAAATTATGTCTAATCAAGGAAGAAAATTAATTGCTTTCACATATTACATTGTATCTCTCTAAATCAGTGAAAAGTCACTGGAGTGGCATATCAGTCTAAAGTATGCTCCAGTAACTTTTCACTTATTTAGATTTAGAGAATAACAAAATGCGAGTCTTTAGTATATTTTAACATACTACCAACAATAATTTTTTTCATTTTGCGCTGTACGTTGGAAGAATAATTTAGCTCTTACGTCATTTTTCTCCTCCTTATAGTCACAATTTCATCAAGTGTCCACGCTGAGTATACTCAGTCTTAATTTACTTTTTCTATTAAACATTTGCAGAAGATTTCTCCATTACAATGAAGTACTTGGTATTCGCTTTAATCGTCATAGTCGCTATCAACGGCATAACGACTGTTCCAAGTTCTACGGAGTCTAAGGCTGTATGCTCTCCCTGGCTCGGATATGTAAGTATAATAGAAATAACAAAAAGTAAAGATAATAATTGTGCGCTTGTGATTTCTTTTCTACGAAAATCGTGTACACATTATATTTTTTACAACTTTAACTAATTATATTTTAATATCACAATTTCTAATATCGCAATCAATATACGTATTTATAATAGAAGACATTGCTGTTTAACGAATCGTTTATGATTATAGTGCCAGCTCACCGAACAATGCTGTCGTGATTTAGTATGTCTGGGATATAAAGCTAAATGTGTTCCTGGTAAAATTGTAGACGATAACAGACCTATCGGAGAGGGGCCATTTCCTCCACAAATTAAAAACAAAGGAAATTCAGTTTTGACATTAATCATAATACTGGAAGAGTGGAAATAAGAATGCATAATGCACTCCAAACGATTATATGATATTGCTTTCACGTTATAAAGTAAATGTTTAATTACGTATACATGTGTATTAAAGCGCTATGTATTTTCGTTTTCTACAGAACAATTTATTAAACAATTTGTTCTATCGCCCAAGTTGTATATTTATTATAATTACATCCTGCATTTTGTTAGCTGTAATGTTTTATTAATTAGATCAGTAAAAAATTTAATTAAAATACATATATATATATATTATTTTTATAGTACAATTAAGATATCTAATATATGTAATAAGAATAAGAAATATTACTAAAAAATAATTAGTTACATTATTCGCGAATATCGTGATTATCGTAATAAAAATAAGTTACATTATTCGCGCAAATATCGTGATTATCGTAATATTTCCTATATAACGTTTCTTGATGCGTAAGTAAAAATGTCTCGTCTAGACATTTACGCATACTTCTATTATATTTCGACGAAAAAAGATGAATCAGGACGTCGCGTCGTCCCGCAAAAATGATTTCTGATAAGCTATCGTTATTCAATCGTAGGACGCATTTTCGCAATGAGTGACTAAAATTATCGATAAGCGATGGTCATTGGTTCTGTTTTTGTTACTCATTGAAAGATAGAGATTGCCATCAAGAAAGATAGAACGAGATGTGTGTTGACTCGTGTCACTAATTCTGGACGGGAAATTTCAGGGGGACATATCCGCGCGCGTTCATTATTCTCACGTCCTCGAAACGATATTCCGTGGCGAGATCTCGATTTCGCGGAATTGGTGAAATCGGTCCCCCGACATTCGCCGGGGAACAACCGACGGCGACGGCGACGGCGACGGCTCGGGGGACACCGCAATCTCTAAATTGAGGGCCGCGTCCTCCACGCAGCCACGCGCCGTCGCCGTTCGGGCGTATTTATTACCGAGTCACCGTCTCAGGGCCGCGCTGGACTATTAGCCGAGAGCGGAGCCAGCCCGGCGCGGCGCGGCGGCGCGGCGTGTTTGGCCGATGCCGATGCCGCTATCAGCGGCGCGGACGCGCGGACAAAGGTACACCGGCGTATCTACGGTACAAATCGTGACGAAGCGATCTTGCGCCTTCGCGCCGTCCGCCGTCGCGTCGCCGTCGGCGCGATGGAGCGAAACGGTGGCGAAACGACGGCGAACGGCCAACCGACGCACGGTGACACTGGTGACAGGACAGCAGTAGCGTTCCCCGTTCGTATCCATTCGTATCGCGTCTATACGAGAAAAAGAGTCCCGCCTCCCGCCCACGCGCCGCTCGGATCCGATCCGATTGTATCCGGGGCGACCGGGGCGTCCGCGATTCCCGCGAACGCTCGTCGGCCCGTCGTGAAACACGTGCGTATGCAAATCACCCGCTCGTCCGTCCACTCGCTCGCTCGCTCGGTGACGCCACATCTATCGGAGCCAGGGCCGCACCGGCCGCAGCCGGAAGCCGGAGGAGATGCCTTCGTCATCGTGCATCATCGGCGAGATCGATCGCAAGACATGATCGCGCCGCCTTCTCGCCCGTCGCGGCCGTCGCCCGTCTCGCTCTCGCGCCCAGCGACCTCCTCGACCATCCTCGACGCAAGTAGAGTAAATCGTCCTGGCGAGGCTGGCAGGCCGGGTAAGTGTCATGCGTTGAGCGCGCGCGCGCGCGCGCGCACGCGTGCCGTGGGAGGACGGTTTTTTCTCCGCGACGGTAACAACGGCGACGGCGAGACCCGTCGCTGGCTGGAAACGTAACGTCCCGCGGTCACGAGCAACGCTTCCGCGTCGCGCTGATTACGCGGCTGTTTATATTGTGCGCGACGCCGCGCGTCGCGCGTAGCGGCGGCGACCGGCGACGTCCCCGCGTGCGTATATAGGCCCCCTCGCGCCTCGCGCGATATTAATGAGTTCCGAGAAGGGAAGGACCGGGCGCGCGAGAAGCGCGCGATGACGCGAACGTATGTAAATATCTAAAGGCGCAATTCCCGCGGTTCTCCGCTTCTCTTGCAGCTCTACTTTAATGGATGGAGAGAAAGATTGTCAGCGGAAGAACGAGGCCCGGGGCGACGCTCCGCCCGCGTCCGGGGAGGAAACGGACTGGGAGGGTATGCTCAATACGGAGCGGAATCGGGGCGACCTCGGCGACATGACGTTCTGCATGGCCAATTACCTGAAGGAGACCATGAAGATGATGTTTATGATGCGCAGCCATCACATGTTGACCGACGTAATCCTGGAGGTCGGCTCCGAACTGTTCCACGCGCATAAAGTTATTTTAGCAGCTGCTAGTCCCTACTTTAAGGTAAGTCGAACAGCTGGGTGGAAATTGTGTCGTGCGTTAAGTCGAATCTGTCGCTGGAATCCAGCGGAAAGCGATGTTGATCCAGCCCTTGAAATTCCAGGCAATGTTCACTGGAGGACTGAAGGAATGCGAGATGACGAGGGTGAAGCTCCAGGGTGTCTGTCCAACCACGATGGCTCGTTTAATGTACTTTATGTATACTGGTCAAATAAGAGTCACTGAGATTACCGTGTGTTCGCTGCTGTCAGCAGCTACCATGTTCCAAGTGCGTAGACATCTTTAGAAAAAAGAAAACTGTATCGCGAAGAAAAGAATTGTGTCGATAGATGAATTCTGAGTGAATAGCAAATGGCATAAAGTTGTTTTATTAGGGACTTGGATCTTCCCGTTGATATGATTTAACGTTTGACAAACGTGTGTTTCGATATAGGTCAGCAATGTGATAGATGCGTGCAGTGTCTTTCTGGAAAGACAACTCGATCCCACGAACGCAATTGGAATCGCCAACTTCGCCGAGCAGCACGGCTGCCACGATCTGTACCACAAGGCGAATCAGTTCATTGTTCAGCACTTCAACCAGATATGTCAGGAGGAGGAGTTTTTGCAGTTATCTGCGATACAGTTGGTGACGCTCATCAGGAAGGACGAACTGAACGTGCAGGAGGAAAGAGAGGTTTACAATGCCGTGCTAAAGTGGGTCAAGTACAACGAGGAGGCGAGGCGGCCCAAGATGGAGCACATATTGCACGCGGTACGCTGCCAGTACCTCACGCCGAACTTCCTGCGGGAGCAGATGAAGAACTGCGACGTGCTGAAGAAGGTGCCGGCGTGTCGCGAGTACCTGGCGCAGATCTTCAAGGACCTGACGTTGCACAAGAAGCCGGTTGTGAAAGAGCGTACGCCTAACACGCGGCGGGTAATATACATCGCCGGTGGTTTCTTCAAACATTCGCTCGACGTCCTGGAGGGCTACAACGCCGACGAGAAGACGTGGACGCAGCACGCCAAGCTTATCGTCCCCAGATCCGGTCTGGGCGGTGCGTTCCTCAAGGGGATGTTCTACGCGGTCGGCGGCAGACACAATTCACCGGGAAGCAGGTTAGCACCTGAACGTCAAATCGTGTTCGACGTTTTAGCGCTATACCATGGGGTGTTTGGAAAATTACCTGGAATTCTCAAGAAATTTTTCTGCCTTAAAAAGTGAAGGGACTCTCGGGGAATTTTATTGAAACTCCAGGATATTTTTGTTAGAATTGTGCCTTTGATTCTGTTTTTATTTTACGAAAACCAAAGTGCCCCCCCATGTAAGTTTCATTTACATTTTATAGATTTTAAAATATTTTATTTAGATATATATACATTTTGTTTCTTTTAACAAAATTTTTTTCAATATTTTAACATGACTTTATGGTGGATTCTATTTTCTTATTGTATTTTTTAGAAATGGAAATTATTTTAAATGTAACATATTTATTTCATGAAACTTTTTTGGACTTTTCCCAAACTGATTCGACTAATTCTTATAGTTTGCTCCATAATCATATTAATAGTAAATAAGAACCGACAAGCTGAGGTAATGAACTCCTTTTACTTTGTATTTAAAAACTCTATTTTTGGATGGAAATTTGAATCAAAGTGCCTAAGAAATTAAGGAATTTATTCCAAAGTTTGTATAGATACTACCATAATATATCAAATATAGTCATCAGGTAGCATGAAAAGTTGTAGTTGATAGACTGCTTAAGAAATAGCTTTGAAATATACCTAAAAGACTCGCACGACTTTTCTCAGGTACGACAGCGACTGGGTCGACAGGTATAACCCAATGATGGATCAGTGGCGACCGTGCAGCCCGATGTCGGTACCGAGGAACAGGGTCGGAGTCGCCGTTATGGATGGTCTGTTGTACGCTGTGGGTGGCAGCGCGGGCGCTGAGTACCATAACAGCGTCGAATGCTATGACCCGGATCAAGATACGTGGACCAGTGTGAAACCCATGCATATCAAGAGATTAGGTGTAGGAGTAGCGGTAGTGAATAGGTAGTACTTGTCAGCCGATATTCGTTGAGTGGCAAAGGTGACATACTGTTAATCACTGTTAATCAAATAGTCACTTATGAAAAATAAATGACTAAATTTAAATTTCAAAGTTAAATCATATTTAGCTATGGCATCAGTATGCTAATTATGTTACTAATATAAATTATAATATTTTAAATGTCATATAATATTAGTCTCTCTTAAATATAAATAGCATACACCTTCCGTTTTATTTTAAAATATTGTTTCCATGTATTTATTCAAAGAGATACGCGCAATATATTAAATCTATTTATTGTATAATGTAAGAAGTACGTTCGTTCTCCTGACAGACTGCTGTACGCAATCGGTGGCTTCGACGGCAAGGACCGGCTCAGTTCGGTGGAGTGTTACCATCCCGAGAATGACGAGTGGACGATGGTGTCGCCTATGAAGTGTAGTCGTTCGGGGGCCGGTGTGGCCAGTCTGGGGCAGTACATATACGTTATAGGCGGATACGACGGGAAATCGCAGTTGAATTCGGTAGAAAGATACGACACGGAACACGATGTATGGGAGAACGTGAGCAGCGTTACTATTGCTCGCAGTGCTCTTAGCGTTACCATCCTCGACGGCAAACTATACGCTATGGGTAAATATGACTTTATCAATTTTTGATTAAAAATAACCTGTATTTAGAGAGATTCTTTTTTCATGATATAAAAAATGATGTGATATACAAGTACGGTTCCTTTTTTTTTTAGGAGGATACGACGGTACGACGTTTTTAAACATAGTAGAAATTTATGATCCGGCCCAGGACCAGTGGATCCAAGGTGTGCCTATGACAATCGGGAAGATCCGGCCACGCTAGCGCGGTGTCGTATTATCAGTGTCCTATACATTGTGATCATTTGGATTATAATATCTCGCTGGAGAAACCGCCGTCGTGATACGCGGAACTGATACTATTTTTAGGCGACATTCGTAAGCAAGGATATAGTCAAATTCTTTCATTCGCGAGACAAACTGGAACCGCAACAATATAGTGTGAAATAGAAAATGGGACTGTGCGATATAAAGTGAGAAGGATGACGAATATACAGTTATCTTTCGATCGTTCGTGGACCGAACTGAAAAGTGTATTAAGTAATATTTAGACGACATGCGACATGTCATCGAACCGGCCATATACTTGGCCGGCTAGAAAATCGTGACTAGCCGAAGAAAAGCGCTTTCTCGACAAAGTGAGGTAATTTTTGTTATCTCGCGGTTTATCGAAGGACCAATTTATCTTATTCATTAGGACAAATGCGACTGTGCTGAATTTTATAGCTTTATCGCTTTTTAATTATAGATTCGATTCTATAATTAATGTATAGAGAAATAATATATAATGTACATATTCTCATATATATATCGTAAGAAAATTATTTTCAAAGAAAGTGCGAAGGTGTTTTTCTTAATTTAGTGTCCAACTGTGTCGCATATATATTCAATCGCTGTCTTTCATAACGTTGCCGTTATCATAATTTACTTCTATCGATTTTTATTGAAGTTTTTATCAAATTGTGCGCCAATATCGAACGTGCAAATTTATTCACGCATATCAATATCGTCTTGAACTTATCTGAATGCAATACTTTTATGGAAATGGAAAGTTATGCGAGCGATGTTTGCGTGTTTAAAATGGACGTTTAGAGCAAAGATATAGCGGACAAATTCCTGCGGCATTAAAGTATAATCGGATTTCTTTGAAATATAATTTCTGCGCAATCGTGTCACGCTCCAGTAAATATATTTGTAATACAATGGCGCATACGGAATGCAAGAAATATGTCACGTGTCCCATGTGCAAAGGTGCAGGTAGGAATATCAGCCGATTACGAAATCTCTTAAGGAGTGTCGATATTTATTTCGTGATAAAAACTGTCTTGAACAAAAAAAAAGGTAAGTCTGCCACACGCGCGATGACGGAAACGGGCTTCCTTATCTATTCAGCATGAAAATGCAAATTCATCGCAAATTGCAAAAACACAATTTGTCGAAGCAACGTATTCCGGGGCTTCGGGGGACTTGCGTTTTTCCACATTATCTGACAGGTACATCGGGCATATGTTTAACTTCTAATGACTCATTTTACTAAAATTTCAGTACGAGGAGGAATGCTATTTGAATCAGCAAATCACAAATTAAATACATCTAAATATATAAAAATAATAATGAACGTTGAATATATATTATACTCATGTATGTTTAAACATGTATGACACTTTCATGTAGCAGATATCCGAAGGACGTTAATCCTACGGCAAATTACGAGAACTATATGCCTATACTGGAGGGCGATTGTACAGAAACCCCAGAGGACTTTGCGAGTCCGCAAGAGACATTGAAACACGCCATGCAGAGCTTGAAGCAGGAGCAATGGCAGAGCAGCGTATCGGCTCTGATAAAGCTAACGCACATCTCGAGGATTCAACCAGAATTGCTGGACTCCAATATGCCTCGGTATATACCGAACCTTGTGCAGGTTGTTCGAGCATCTTCACCGCACGTTTCTTTGTCATACGTGCTCGCTGCAATGAAACTTATATTGCAGTTTGCTGCGAAATACAAGGCCGCACGTCGTTAGAACTGTCTGCCGGTAGCGATGGAGTTGTACAAGACGGTCCAGTGTACGCAAAGACCGGAATTCGACGAGCTTGCGTCCGCGTTGCTTCTCAAGAGCACCCACACGAACAAGGGAATCCGGAATGATGCTCACGCGCCTTGGA